>JAHWFP010219995.1:0-11694 GCA_023313725.1 Lithobius niger | reverse complement strand
GTGCTGGAATGAAATATAGTATAAGATAGAAGATTATTTTTATTAGTATTAGATTCAGTTGTAAAACCCTTTGGTCAAATGTCACGACAATCAATATCTGAATCATTGCACCAATTGAAAAAATATTTCATTGCTGTACAATTTGTTTATGTCAGTTGTTAACTTCCCGTGGCAACCAGTTTAGTAACATTTACCAAGCTGTAATTAGCTATTCCAACCTTTAATTCAATTGTATCAGTGGCTACAAGTTTCCCCCGATTCTATTTGAATCCTGGCAAAAGTTCTTTCCCCGTTATGCCAATCGCAAATTAAGCTTATATAGTTAAGAGTCTTGATTTAATACCATTTAATTCCAGCCGTTAGCATTGGCGGGCGAATACTCCTTCTGTCAAGTTTCGTCATACTGAACCAAACATAGTAATACCCGTCGACTGTTCGCTAAGTTATTGTTTGTCGTCACGATAATGCAGAAAACGAATGACGTACGCAAAAATATGCGTCTCAGCTTCGTTCTTATGCGGTGAATGTTGAGCCGCTGAGGCAGCCTTATGAAAACTCGGGGCTTGGAAAACTACTACTTTATACGAACACGATGGTTCGTGTTAGAGCGGGACTCGGTAGAGATTAACGTTAACAGGCTCTGAATAATTTATAGTTTCTGCCAACATGGCAAAGCCAAATAATCCGAAGAATATGCTAATAACTCCTTGAGCATTAGTGAATACTTAGGGGCTAGCCATGGCTCCACTCATGACCATGACGTCGTCTTTTCATTCGTGTAAGTCTAAGACCGCCCGCGCACTGAGCGTCTTGGCCGCGCGGCCAGGTTGCTGCAGCCAATGAAAATGATTAGTGCGTGATTTTACATAAACGGTAAGCATTCTCATTGGCTGCAGCGACCTGGCCGCTCGGCCAAGTGGCTCAGTGCGCGGGCGGCCTAACGCGTAAAGCTGTAGTACAACTGGTTGAGGGACATAGTGCTGGCCATCTACCCCATTCTAAACTACGATCGTTTGCCAATAATTTACACGCGATCGGAACTCGGAAATCTGATAGTTTTAAAAGTGGAATGGATTTATGCTAATAGATTGTCGAATCAAAGTTATAAATTACTGGCCTAAAGAGGTATTAAGTGTGAAGGTAAAACAACAAAGCCAGTCTATTTAATTTGTCAAAGTGGTCACACATGCACAGATGTTTCTGCGCATACAAAGCCTCCCTCCTAAAGGTCCTATCAGAATCCCCAAAAAAGACACTCTTAGGGAGGTTGGTTAGAGGTTTCTGCACATATGCAAGGCCTCTTACATCACTAAAATCATCGGAATCACCAAAAAACGTCAATCTTAGGGAGGTTTGGTAAGAGGTGTACGCGCATATGCAAAGCCTACTAAAGCCCACCAAAAACGGCTATCTTACTGAGGTTTGGGAAGTGGCGCCATCTTCACAACAAGGGGTGAATTTGCAGTCTGGTAAAGATTTGGAGACCGTATCTGTCAATAGATGGCGCGGCACTTTAAGAGCCATTGACTCATGGACTGACATCATTTTAGCTGTTTATTATGTATTATATTTTTCAAATTTTTCAAAAGATGGCTCATTGTAAATGTACGAAAATAAAGCTGTAAAACTGTTCTTCCTGTAGCGAAGCCAAATGATGCAAGTACGTCGTATGACAGTACGCAAATTTAATAAGATTTTTCATAAACATTAATTCCTTTTTATCTTTATTTCAGATTTGTTGGATTACGTGGCATTGACGTGACCTTGGAATATAAAACAAGTACATTCCTGCTGAAGAAAGCCAGACAGGCCTAAATCATAAATTTTTGTAGATACGAGCACTTTTTGCCTAACACCCGCCATTGCACCAACACCCTGCCCTCCCTCCGATGAAGAATCACCTGAAGGGGGCGTGCCAGTTGACTTGCACACTCCCTCCGGAATAAGTCAGTGTGCGTCAGTGTCGCTCTCTTGTGACGGTTTTTGGCACATTTGAAATGGCGACGGAAGTCCCCGTGCGTACCAACCCTGTACCCTCTTCACCCGTTCCGGTTCCTGTTCCAGCTCCCACCGCAGGACCCTCAACCCATGTACCAAGCGTCATTCGTCGTGTGTTTAACCCACCCAAGTTAGAAAGGTAGGACTGTTCGGATATTGATCTTATTTTATGACTGTGTGTCCTTCCAGTGATAAATTGCAAACAATATAGGCCTTTAAATGCTGGGATTGCCACCAGTGTAGCAATTTTTACTAACTTCACCGGCTCAAATTCGGCAAAACAAGTTTTTCCGGAAACCGTATGCCTCCTCAGGCGTGCTATTTGTTGCTACGTCAGCCACCAGTATCTCCCAGATGTACAATCAGAACTACAGTCAGACCTAACATCAAAATCTCAATCAGAACTACAATCATACCTCCAAGCTCAACAGAGCGCTCCAAAGAGCGGACGTGACGTCACTTCAACCCACATCTGCCTGTTCTGTTCACGATGTGGTTGGTATTTAAGTGTATGCGAGGGTAAACGGGAAAAAAAAGCCAAAGAAAAATAAATCCAGGGGAAAAAAAAATCCAGGAAAAAGATCCAGTGAAAAATATCCAGGAAATAAAATCCAAAGAAAAAAATCCAAAGAAAAAATCCACGGAATAAAAATCCAATGCCATTTTTTGTTATTTCAATATGTTTGTTTCGTGTTTACTATTTTCACATCTATCTTGTGAACGGTATGCTCCACCGTCAGTGTCTGAGGTACAGGATTAGGGCATTTGGTTCACTACTGATTCGAAATCGTCTCTCCATTGCCAGAAAATTATGGCACTGGCTTTCCGTAAGTGCAAAAAAGCAAAATTTAAAAGCGTGTAAGTTAAAAATAACACTCGTTTAAAAATAAGCATGGCCAAATGAATGGAAATAGGAAGGTAGGGTAAAGTCACGACTGCCTTACCATCAAGGTTAAACCTGCCAAGGCCACAAAGGTCCCCGATTGCATTACAAGACGTGTAGGAAGGGGAGGTGAGATGGCTAATTGTTTTGAAATATCACTAAGTAAAATTTTAAAAAGTACAAAATGTCAACTAATATAAGTTAATAATCACTGCATTAAAATGGAAGGGGGGTGTCCCACAACACCAAACCCAGTTTAAAGTTAAGTTCGTTTGTTAAAATGTGTTCGCATATGCCTCACCGTCATCGGATAGTGCGCAACTGCACTCAAAAACTCATTTAATTATCGACTGCCCTTGGCGTTGCTCACACAGGGCTTTTTAAGTTTTCGGTGCATCTCCTCGTAAATGCGTAGCGTTTTCTCTTGATGGGCAGCTTTTTCACATTAACAAAATGCGGAAAAAAGAAACAAACCAATGGCATTGGATTTTTATTCCGTGGATTTTTTTCCTTTGGAATTTTTTTGTATGGATTTTATTTCTTCTGGATTTTTTTTCTCTGGATTTTTTTTCCTGGTTTTTTTTCCGTGGATTTTTTTCTTTGGATTTTTTTCCCTAGATTCGTATGCGAGATATCCAGAAGCGTGCATAGACCCACGAGAGACTGAAGCTACTTTTAGTGAAAGGGCACATTAAGTTTTAGTGGAGATTTTTCTCTGGGAACCTTATTTATTTATTTAGGCCCTCTTTTTTTTTTTACTCTTTTCTGTCTATAATTAGCCTTTTTTGGCCCTTTTTTTTTGTCCGTTTAGGCTTTAGCCCCTTTCTCAGGTACCATTGCATCAGCATACGTCGATACAA
Organism: Lithobius niger; assembly: GCA_023313725.1. Classification (NCBI taxonomy): domain Eukaryota; kingdom Metazoa; phylum Arthropoda; class Chilopoda; order Lithobiomorpha; family Lithobiidae; genus Lithobius; species Lithobius niger. The sequence continues at coordinate 7,953 of JAHWFP010219995.1, read as the reverse complement.
AAAGCCACTTTTTTGTTTGCTTTACAAAAAGGGCATTTTGCGAAAAGAGTAGGGGGCAATACTCCTCCCCCCCCCCCCCAGTGTGACTGTGCATCCCACTAAAAGTAACAATTTACCGACTGACTCCGGCAGCAATCAATCATTCGCATCGGAAGGTGACGTCACCTCACGCGACAGACCCTTTTGGAATGCTCTGTTGAATCTCCTCTCGGTTTTCTATCGTATTAACGGGCCAAACTGTGTTCAGAAGGGCAAGTTTAGACGAGTTTAGTCTGGTGGTTTTTGTATAGGCACTGGTGGAGTATGGAGATGCGATGCTACACCAAACCGCTTCTTTTCCAGACGTAACAAACACAAGCAACACCCAACCGGAAAGCAGCAGGTTAACATAGTTTTGAAGAAGCAGCCCAGGGAGCTTGGATTACATGTAGCTTTGATAGGGTGGACCCACTTACTATTACGCTGTACCGCGAGAAACCGTGCAAGATTTTGGTAGCTGCTTTGCAAACTTCAAACGCGTCTGACGTTTCTGCTCCCATTTTTCGCGCCATTTTATAGATTCTTGCATCCCATTGGCTTTTGCTTTTTCCGAAGAATCAACACAAAAATGGACTAAGAAACGGACGAGTACGCATCATCAAACGTAAGCCGGACTGCTCCAATTGCTTAAATTGTTTTAAAGTGCAATGACCTACCAGCACAATCGACAATGCGACTGAAAATCGCAACGTTTGTTATCAGAAGGAGAGCACCGTCACAAGCGACCATCGTAAACACATGCCATTGTTTTGGTTTCACGAAACTACGTCAGCTACTCTCGTCTCGGGTGATCTGGTAAGAATTTTTCGTTTTGTTTTAATAATGTGTAATTTAACGTTCAGCTAAGATTGAGCGATCAGATATTTCATAATTATTCATTAATTTCGTTAAAAAGTACTGGCTAGTTAAAACAAACCTTTTTGTTGGTTTCGAAAAACCAAGCGTCGTCTTCTTCGAGGATTAGTTTGGGATCAAAAACGTCACTAACTGAATCTCGCTCGTGTATACCTTACCACGAGAACTAACTGTGCTATAGCTCAGACGCGTTCACCGAGTGGGGCCACCCTATCAAAGCTACGTATAATCCAAGCTCCCTGAAGCAGCCAATAACAGCCAGCCTGCATGCTCAACCTTAGTGCGTCATCTGAACTGAAGTACGGCTCAGGTCATGTCTACACTAAACTATTCATCAGGGCCTAAGCGTCTGTCAGGGATGCACTATACCTAATGCGATGGAGGTATGTTCGGTAGATTTGGAGAGTATAACTTTGGGTATAGTTTGTGGCTTTAAAAGAGAAACCGCTTCCTGTTTTCTCTGAATTAAAAATTTAAAGTTCCGGAACCGTTGGCTGCCCGCTTGAATATCCATTGCAAAGCCTTGGACGGCAATTAGGGGTGGTGCAAAGGGTACAAGGCACCCGGGCCCAGGGGTATACGGACATTTAAGCGATGGACATTTAGGTGATGACACTTAGGCGATGGACACTTAGGCGAAGGACATTTAGGCGATGGACATTTAGGCGATGGACATTTAGGCGATGGACACTTAGGCGATAGGGGGGGGGGGATTGAGGCTTAATGGCGCGTCGACCACTTGGTCATTAGCGCCAACCTCAGTTTATACTTTACACTTTAAAATTTAAACTGGAACGTGATTGCTTGTCTTTAAAATTTTATGCTTTACACTTAAAATTAAAACGTTGATGCGTGATTATAAATTTTTCTTAAGACTATGCCCACGCGTGCATTCCTCAGAACCACTTAATTAACTTTTAACAGCCTTAAAACGAAATTAGGAGGGGGTGCGCAGAGGAAGGTTACCATTCCCGCTATGTATTAACGAGGATTGAGCGAGCAGAGCGAGCGATTTCCACGTGAACCAAAGCTTTTCAATCTGTGTCTCGCTTTGTGCTCTCTCAATCTCTCATCTCTCACCTTCGTAGGAAATTACCTCTGGAGGAGAAGACATACAAACGTGCAAACAAACAAAACGAATGTTTTGAATGACTAAGATAAAATGCAGGCGTGCTAATGCATGTGATGGACGAACTGTGAACAATAATTACAATTAGTTTGTGTCGAAATAATCAGCACGTGATTGTGTGATGCTCTTGGAATCAAAGAAATTACTGGAAGCATGGATTGACGCGTACATAGCTCTTGGATGGCCAGACTGTTGGAATGATTTATGGTTATCATTTGTTTAGGCAGTGGAAGCCTTACAAAAACCGCCTACTGCACTCTGACCATTTGCTTGATCGTTTTAGACGTCGAATGTCTATCAGCAGCACAAGAGTTGCACCATGAAAGCTCCTCGAGCGTAGCGAGATGACGCGGAATGAGCGAGCGAAGCGAGCGACTCAGCTAGTTATGATTAAGGACTGGTCTATGGCTGTTTATCAACGATGCAGTAACGTACATAACTGATTACAGCTCATCGAAGATTGTGTAACAAAGCATCATTATACAACCTCAAACTTGGAGTAAATGGCCTGCTTTCATGGAAATTATGAATTTTCTTGTAGAAAATTCAATGCTGAATATTTTGTGTAGTCCTAACCACATTGACTTCAGTTTGACAAACAGTTTATTAGCCAAATGTCAACCAATATAAGTTAATGATCACTGCATTAAAATGGAAGGGGGTGTCCCACAACACTAAACCCGTTCAAAGTTCATTTGTTAAAATGTATTCGCAAATGCCTTACCGTCATCGGATGGTGCGCAACTGCTCTCAAAAACTCATTTAATTTTCGACTGGCCTTGGCGTATTGCTCACACAGGGCTTTTTAAGTTTTCGGTGCATCTCCTCGTAAATGCGTAATGTTTTCTCTTGATGGGCAGCTTTTTCACATTAACAAAATGCGGAAAAAAAAACAAAAAACAATGGCATTGGATTTTTATTCCGTGGATTTTTTTCCTTTGGAATTTTTTTGTATGGATTTTATTTCTTCTGGATTTTTTTTCCGTGGATTTTTTCTTTGGATTTTTTTTACCTAGATTCGTATGCGAGGTATCCAGCAGCGTGCATAGACCCACGAGAGGGCTGAAGCAACTTTTAGTGAAAGGGCACAATAAGTTTTAGTGGAGATTTTTCTCTGGGAACCTTATTTATTTATTTATTTAGGCCCTCTTTTTTTTCTTTACTCTTTTCTGTCTATAATTAGCCTTTTTTGGCCCTTTTTTTTGTCCGTTTAGGCTTTAGCCCCTTTCTCAGGTACCATTGCATCAGCATATGTCGATACAAAAAGCCACTTTTTTGTTTGCTTTACAAAAAGGGCATTTTGCAAAAAGAGTAGGGAGCAATACTCCTTCCCCAACTCCCCCCCCCCCCACTGTGCATCCCACTAAAAGTTTGACAAACAGTTTATTAGCTATTACAAGCACAAAATCATTTTTAACGCCATTTTTGAACCCCATTTTGAATTTTAATAAAAATTGAGAAATCCCTTCAGCTAAAAATCAAAAATAAAGTGTGGTCTAACAGTTTTCCAAATTTCGTGCTACTATCAACAAAGGGACAATTTTCACATACTTTCTGTGCTTATATGTTTGGGGGGGGGCGATTAATTTGGCAGAACGGTTGCGACTGTCTCATATGCCGGAAGTCCCGTTTCCAAGGCTGGCCTCAGCTCAGCCTTGGTGCATTTCCAAGGGGTCCCAGAATATGCTCGTGCTCATGTCAACTGTGGCATTCATAGGGTGGGGTAATTTAGCGTTTGAAAACTTAATAGGACGTTAATTCGACCATTTTCCTTTTGTGTGTCTGCATTACAATGCCTTGTAGTGTCCACGGCCTATCTTGAGTTCGCCACAGAACGAACACAGATAATCGATTGTACGTTTTTGGTATTAGAGTGCCTTGTTGATATCCAACATGGTAACAAAAACAGTGGCGGCCGGCGATTAAAGCCGCCTCCTCCAGGAAGACGTAGCCGCTCAAAAAACACTGCAGGACTCAAGATATGCCGCGCAGACAATAAGAACAGTTTCCTCTCTCCACGCATAAGTGCATTGTTTTCCATGTCGATATTCATAACCCTGGCCGTAAATTCGGCTTGGAAAACGAAGCTTTACCATTGGTGTATGAAGTTCGAGATTTGGGGATTTGGATTACCCATACACTTAAGCCGTCTGTGAAATGCCAGAAAATATGCCTCTGCCTATCCACGTTTAGCAATATTGTTGGTCGATGCTTTACTTCTGGTAGTATGGAAACAACAATTTGGGGAATTAAAGTTGTTGTTCGCCCTTTGCTCGAGTATGCAACCCCAGTGTGGTCTCCTTGCCTCTTGACGGATATCGACTTAGTTGAGTCAGTTCAGCGCCGGTTTACAAAGGATTACCGGGCTTGCATGATGTCAAGTACACGGACCGCCTTAATATGACGGCATTAGAATTACTTGAACTTCGAAGGATTAAGTTCGACCTCGTCCTAACCTTCAGGACTGTATGTGGTCTTATCTCTGTTGATCTTCCCTTTTTTGACAGGGCACCTGTGCTTTGTCAGGGCACATCAGGGCACATCCTTGGAAACTGTGTGTGCAGAGTTCGCATCTTGAATGCCGGCTTAATTTCTTCTCGGTTAGAGTCGTCCTAATTTGGAATGCCCTACACAGGCTGAAACTGTTAACATGGGTACTGTGTGTGGCTTTCACAGAATGCTTGATAAGAAACCCCTTCATACATTTCTTAAGCGGCCTTTTTGACTCAACTTAATATTGTCTTCTATCTTAGGTCTCCGGTATTAGTGTTTCACCAACATTCCGGTTCCTTCCCATGATTCATGTGTGGTAAACTTATTATTATTTTTATTATTATTATTACTGTATGTCCTTTTTAAAAGTTAAAAAAAAAACCATTAAATAGTAACGAAATCTACAATAAATTAAAAATTATGAAAATTGATACAACATTAAAATGGTACATAATAAAAAACAATTATTATAAAAATGAATGTAAAATAAAGTTAAATAGAAGCACACGAGAAAATCAAAAGTGGCTGCAAGAACCAAAATGGCGAAATTCATACGGAAAAAGAAATATGAATTATTTGACACCTTTTGAATTTAATAAAATTCCAAGTGAATTAAGAAATAAAAAACAACACAGAGAAATGCAGAGTAAAATAAAAAAATGGTTACTTGAATCTCAACAACAAAAAAAGAATAAAGATGAAGAAGCTTTTAAAGTTAAGAAATCAACAGTACTAACAATAACTATAAAATAGTGTAAATATGATAGTGTTTGTCTATAATCATAGTGTGTATGTATGTAAATAATTAGTAATGGTAAATTGAAAAAATTATTGTGCTGTCTAACTAAAGTAAAAAATATTATATACATTGTAACAATTTAGAAAGTTAATAACTAATTGAATTATGAAAATATATAGTTTGCTTGCACATACAAGTCCATTGGGATTTCGTGCCGGTGCTTGTACCTGAAACAATGTACTTGTCCTTAAATAAAGCATATTATTATTATTAATATTAGTATTATTAATTAATACATTAAAAAACCCAGAAAATGTTGAAGACAAGCATGAACAAAATTTAGTAGATAACTATGAGAATACATTAGCAAAATTAGGATATGAAAAAAAAATAGATTCCCCAACTAGAGAAGAAATTATCACAAAAAAAGGACAGAATTATGTGCAAAGGTCTTGTATCGATCACATTTACATCAAAACTGATAAAGGAGAAACCAGAGGAGGAACATTAACAGAAAAAATTGCAGATCATTACTTTACTATGTGTTGGATCTGGAATCCTTGGAAAGGCAATAACAAATTAAAGGCAATAAGGAAATTTGAGGAAGGTGATACAATTACTTATAAACATAATAACATTATAAAAGAAATGAATGAAATTAACTGGAGTATACTTACAGCTATTAATTGTCCAGAAAAAATATTTGAGGAAATTATTAGCAAAATAGATAATATATACAAAAAAAACATCATTAAAAAAAAAGACCCAAAGAAAATAAATTATAGAAAGAGAAAAGAATGGATTACAAATGAAATTATAGAAAAAATAGAACATAAAAATACATTATGGAATAAAATAAGGAAAGCACATGATGTAGATGAAGAGATGATAAATAACTATAAACAAGAGAAAAAGGAAATTAATAAAATGATTAAAGAATGCAAACAAATATATTATGGAGAGAAATTAGAAACCTTACAACAAGATAAAAAGAAAACGATCTGGGATGTAATACATGAAGTAACTGGAAAACAAAAGAGGGATAATATTGATGAATGTATAATGAAAACATTTAAAGAGGAAGACGTCATGGAAATAGTAAATGATTTTAATAATAATTTTGCTAAACAAGTGCCAGATCTGAAGGAAAGTTTTAAAATGGAACATGAAGAGTACAAAAAAGGAAGATTAAGCAAAAAAATTAGAAATAAAAAAGATAAAACACAGAAAAACATACAAAAAACAATGTACATTGAATATACAAACGAAACAGAAATAGTGACAATAATAAATGAATTAAAAAATACAAAAGCAACAGGAATTGACAATATTCAAACAGAACATATAAAACAAACTAAAGATAATACAGCAAAAGCGTTGAATGTATTAATAAATAAAATGATTGAAAAAGAAATCTGGCCCGAGATGTTAAAAATACAAGTTATACGACCGGTGTACAAAAAAAGGACCCAAAACAGATAAAAATAATTACAGACCCATTGCATTACTTTCAATTATTGACAAAATAATTGAAAAATTCTTTGCTGTTAAGATAAGAAATTTTTTAGAAAAAGTACAAATCTTATCAAAATTCCAATATGGATACACAAAAAAGAAAAGCACAACTGACTTGCTGGTAGATTTGAATGAAATTGTTACAAATGCACTGAATGACGGGAAATACGTGGGAGTGATTTTAATAGATCTGCAAAAAGCATTCGACACGTTTGATCAAAAAATTCTGTTAAAAAAATGTGAAAAAATTGGACTGAGGGGTAAAATTTATAACATAATAAAGAGCTACTTAGAAAATAGGAAAACTACTGTTCAGGTAAGAGGAAAATATAGTAATCGAATTACAACTAATTTCGGAGTGCCACAAGGTTCTGTAATGGGACCACTTTTATATTTAATTTACACAAATGATATTCTAGACAACATAGATAAAACTCAAATTTTACTTTACGCAGATGACACAATAATGATTTCTATAAACTATAATTATGAAGAAATGATTAAAAATTTACAAAATGATTTTAATAAATTAAATGATTGGTTTATTGTGAACGAACTATTCATAAGTAAAGAAAAAACAATACAAATGGATATCAGAGTACCAAAAATGAATAAGTTTAAAGAAAAATGGATCATAAAACATTATGGTAATTGTATAAACCTGGAAGCAAACAATAAAAACATTAAATGCAAAAAGGAATGCACAGTGCAAAAAAAAGAAACACAGCAAGATACTTAGGCATGGAAATAGATTCAAACTGGAACTTCAAAAGCCATATCTTGAACGTAATAACAAAACTAAGACAAATACTTCCAAAGATCTACCAATTAAAGAAGATATTAAACACAAAAAACAAAAAAATACTTTATGATGCATGGATAGAGAGCATACTTAGATATGGAATTGAAATATATGGATTTGCAGCAGACTACCTGATTGAAAGACTTCAAAAAACACAAAATAAAATAGTCAAAATACTCGTTGGCGAAAATAAAAACACAAAAACTAAAGATATCTTTAAAGAAAATAAAATCTTCAAGATAATAGAACTACGAGATTATATAATAGTAACAAAAAACTATTACACACATTTATTTAAAAACAGCAGAATAAGCAATATCGAAAGAGCAAGAAACATGAATCCATCTTACATTTTACCAAGATGGAATAATACATACGGAA
>JAHWFP010219989.1:1652-14529 GCA_023313725.1 Lithobius niger | reverse complement strand
ATGATAAATTATAAACAAATAATGTACATAATGTTACTTGAAATATAGAAAATAAGTGTATAAGTGTTATTCAAAATGTATAAGTGTATTATTGTTGTAACCGACTCATGTGGGGTGTATGTTTGGAAGTGTAATTTAAAATTGTTTTCTACTAGATTATTGTTTTTTAAAACTCACACAAACTGTAGCAATGCAGTTTCGAGGGTTACGATTGTAACTATTTTGAAATAAATTATTATTAATTAATTAATTATTAATAATAATAATAATATTAACAAAACAAGGGTACAATTGATGCCCTAAACGTAATTAACAATAAGGTGACAATGGCCCTAAATGATAGTAAGCATGTTGGAGCAATCTACATTGATTTGAAAAAAGCGTTTGACACACTTGACAAGGAAATTATGATGAAAAAACTCTACAATATTGGGATCCGAGGCAAATTTTTTTCCATTTTACACAATTATCTCACAGGAAGGAAAAGCAGTGTTAAAATTGATGGAAAACATAGTGATTGGCAACCTATTTTCTACGGAGTCCCACAAGGTTCGATCTTAGGACCTTTATTGTTTCTTGTATACATTAATGATGTGACACTTACGTCGAGCAACTCGCATATAACGCTTTACGCAGATGATATTTTCCTTATAGCCATTCATTCTAAACAAGAGATCATGATCAAGAATTTACAACTTGACTTCAATAATATAAACAATTATTTTCTTGAAAATGAATTTTTTATTAGTACAGAAAAAACTTTTTTTTATACATATAACAACTTCTCATACCAAAAGGAAAAAGAATGTTATTTACTTGCATGAAGGAAATTGTTCCAAACCATTTGGATGTAATTGTCATAAAATCAAACAAGTGGATAATCTTTAAGTATCTTGGCATTATTATCGATGGTAATTGAAAGTTTTATCAGCATATTGATTCACTTGTAAAAAAAAATTAGAAGCATGATCCCTGCCTTATATACCCTGAGAAATGTACTTGATCGAAAAACTAAATTCATGCTTTTTGATTCTTGGATATTGTCAATAGTTAGATATGCTTGTACAATTTTCGGTTCTTCTACTACCTCTTACATTGATCGACTGCAAAAAATCCTTAACAAGGCAATAAAAACTCTTTTTGGAAATAATAATTATAAATCCACTAAAGTGCTCATCTCAGAACATAAACTCCTCATATTTACCAACCTTTATAAAGCATCAATTATCAATACATTTTTTTTTACTCATCTTTACAAGTTAAAATTGAGCGACCAGTAAGAAACTCCACAGCTTGGCTTAAAACTCCCATGTGGAGAAATTCTTATGGAAAAAGGCAAAACTCATTTGTCATACCAAACGTTATAAATGAAATACCTCGCCATGTAAGAATAACTTTACGGAGACATAACATAAAAAAACTTGTAAAGAAATGGATATTAAACCAGTGACTGTTGAAATAGCACCCATACTGTAACGATAAGATAGATTTTAAATTGTATGAATGGTTTCTATACAGACTGTGGAATAGTGTTAAAGGGCTTAAACCCCCCACCATAGAGTATGGAGTCGAACTGTTGAATTTCAGTGCACACACAAGCACCCGTTGCTTCGTGCCTTTGTTGTATATACTATGTATACTGACTGAATAAATTATTATTATTATTATTATTACAATATAATACTACTATAATATTACTATACATTATAATTACGATATAATGATTAGAGCATGATTTTGACAATTTTTGTGACTGGTATTCTGCAAATGAATTATTTTTAAATGAACAAAAGACAGTTTGTATACAATTTCATACACCACACATAGGCACTACGTGTTCAGAAACAGAAAAAAACTATTATTGCTCACAGGCAGTGTTGTAAAAGAGATGACAATTGTAATTCTGTGTTTTAAACTCAAGGATGTTAATGAAGCTAAGTATCTTGGTCTAAACATTGATAAACATTGGAAGCATGACATACACATTCAAAAACTGATTACTAAACGGAAACAGATTTTACCCAAGTTGTACAAAATTAAGAATCTCTTAAATAAAGAAAACAAATTAATTGTTTATAATGCATAGCTATAATGGATAGCTTCCCATCTTCGTTATGGGATAGAATTTTATGGTTTTGCAACTTGTGATCTTATCCATAAGCTACAGAGAGTACATAATAAGGCTGTCAAGATATTGTTTGGCTGTGGACATAATCGATCCACAAAAGAGATTTTTAAGAAAGAAAATATTTTTAATGTTACACAACTACGAGATTATACTGTTATGTAAGAAAAGATTCTTTGTTTAAAAGACAACCTATGAAAGTCTGAAATTAAAAAGGCCTAACAAAAACAGTAAAACAAAGCGACCAACAGCTAAGTGTAGAAACACCCATGGCACCACATGTTTAGGCTTTTATTCACCATACAATTTTAATCAGCTTAGTGAGTCATTTAACACTGCTAGAAGTTTTCTGAGCTTAAAAGGTCTTTGAAAAATTGGTTTTTCCTCAAATAAGTTTTTAACTGAAGTCATTAGTAATTTCATATCTTATACACCTGCATTGTTGACTACTGTCGAATTCCATTTTTTATTGTAAATAACTTTAATTTTAATCTTTGGTAACTAGTTTTATTTTTAAAATAACTCTTTTAAACCATTTTAATCTATGTTAATATTTTAAGTTGAAAGTAGTTTTGTTTTTTATTACACTACGATCCTTATTATTAACTGTTTGCTTTGCACACACAAGTTCCTAGTAAACTTCGTGGCTTTGTATTTATACAATGTAATATTAGCATTATTATTATTATTAATAAATTATTATAACTGAACTATTAAAAAAATCAAATGAAAATACTGAAAAAAATGATATCTAAGTTGATATATTCCGTGATAAAGCACGTAGTTTGGCCAGAACAGTTAAAAACTCAAATCATAATTTTTTGTAAACAAAATATGGGATTTTTTTGATAAATGTAAAAATTTAACATCATCACAATATGGATGCAGAAAAAACATGGGCACAAATGACTTATTGTCAGAAATTAGTGATCTTACAACAACAGGATTAAATGATGGAAAATATGTTGTAATGGTTTTCATAGATTTACAAAAGGCTTTTGATACCTTCAATAAAAAATTTTTTAAGGAAATGTTATAATTTAGGTTTAAGAGGGAAAATGTATAACTTGATAAAAAAAACTGTAATTCAAGTAAAAGAAAAAATTAGTTACCCTATCATAAGTAAATATGGTGTACTGCAAGGCTCAGCACTTGGACCACTTCTGTATTTAATTTACACAAATGATATTGCAGACATTATAGAGAAAACTAACATTTTTATGTTTGCTGATAATACAGCATTAATATCTATAAATAATAATTATTGTGATATGATAGAAAACTTGCAACATGACTTTAATGTAATAAAAGATTACTATATAGAAAAAGAACTATTTATAAATTAAGGAAAAACAATACCAATGGATATTACTGTTCCTAAATTGAAAATTAACAAAAAAATTAATGGCTTATAAAACATTGTAGAAATTGCAAGAACTTAGGATATGGAACTCAAATTTTTTCTTTCTACTAGAAAAAAACATACAATGAAATATTTAGGAATGGAAATTGATAAAAACTGGTCTTTTAAAAATCTTATAACAGAAACAATAAAAAATTACTGAGACTAAGCCCAAAAGTCCATACATTATGAGAAATTTTAAATAAGAAACAGAAGAAAATAATTTTTGATGCATGGGTATTAAGTGTAATTAGATATGGTATTGAAATATATGGACATGCTTCAGAATACTTATTGGAAAGATTGTAGAAAGTACAGAATTCTTTAATAAAAATGTTATTTGGGATTAAAAATAATGAACAAAATAAAATTATGAAAATAAGACAAATTAAAACTTCGGTTGTATTAATAAAATATTATTTTGATAATAGATTTAACATAAGATCTTCTGTATTTACCAAAACAAGAACTGTAAAAGATAGTTTTATACTACTGGCTTGGAAAAATTTCTATGGTAAAAGAAAATGAAAATATTTCATACCCAACAGTTTAATGATCTTCCATAAATATCATTAACTCGTTCAACTAAACAACAATTTAAAATAAGAGTATAAGACTTTTTACATAACACTGAAAAAAATTAACATTTGAAGCCTTTGTAAACGACGTTAAAAATTGTATACAATTTACTTTTGTTGTATAGTGTTTGAATGTTTGCATTGGTGAAATTTGAAATTATTATTCTTGTGTGTTTTAAAATTGATTCCCGTGCGATCCTCCACATGGGGAGGGAAAGTTGTGCTGTGGCATGATTTATTATTTATTTATTATTTTTTTATTTATTTTTTACTTTTACAATTTTGTCTTTGAAACTCACACAAATTGTATTATAAACAGTTTCGAGGGTTACTACTACTGTAACTAATTAACATACAATTATTATTATTATTTTCATAAGTTACCTTGCATGCACATATTCTTACGAATTTCGTGCAATTTTCTAACCCCTTTACCCCTTTAAATTAAATAATTAATATTTATTATTATTATTACGTTTGAAGTTGGGGCAATGCATTGAGCGAATTCATATTCAAAGTAAGCATCGAATTTAAAATTTCTTAAAATCCAAAGAGCAACTGAAGTTGGTTAGAATCAGCATTTATTTAATAACCCTCACCAGTATACCACTCCAGTATACCATACCAGTATACCATTAGCCAGTATGCCATTTTCAACAGTTTCTTAACCATTTACAGCATTTAGTTATTCAAATTATTGATGACTCCATCATCATGAAACATTTTGATGGGCCATTAGGCACAATACAGCCAGGACATCCAAGGCAGGGCAGGTACTGTAATTTCCAGGACTTTTTAATGTTGTAGTATCACAAAACTTTTGGGTTTTTCCACATGATTATTGGGTGAAAAAAATGTGTGAGAAAGAGTCGATCTCCAATATATATCTGTGCCCTGAAGAAAGTTAAACTTAGTATCACTTGACAAGTAATAAAGTCAGTGAGAAAACAGACCAAAGGAAACAGTCAAAACAGTGATGCTTTTTACGCTTTTTTAAATCGGTATGCATGCTGATCATGTTCGTTTCATTACACATTAATCACTGTTATAAATGGTGTAGGACAGCAGGTTTGTCTTTTGTAGTTGGAATTTAACACATAATGTTGGCGTATAGGTTAACTGCAGGCAAATGTATTTTCTACTGAAAATAATGGTATGAGAATTGTTTTAGCACATGTTTGTATGGTGAATACAGTTCACTTTCAATCAAAAAATCTAGGACTGTGAAAATGGGATTTTTACAGGTATTGAATCTCTGGATCACAGAACTGAATGGCCTAAATGGGCCTACATTATACCGCTGATACAGAAAATAAGTACCTACAAAGTAAAAACATCCAGCTGTTGCATTGTGTGTTTATAAATACTGACCTGCCATCATTGTGGAATTTACCCAGTGTTTACTGAGAGAGTTCTTTGCCTGGCATTGATACAGACTGGTAGTGCTGAACACGCTAGGTGTTGTGACAACCATAGTGGCTTCGTTCCATTTGGTCAGTTTTGTCACTTTGTCTTTTGTCACATTGTACCACTGATATTCAGGATTGGGATTTCCATCAGCGATGCATTTGAATGTCACTTTTTCCCCCGCTGTTACGGAAATGTTGGCACTAACGTTCACGTTCACCGTCGGATCTGAAATATGGAATGAACAATTAAGAATTAAAACAAAAATCACTGATTTATTAAGCTTTTTTTTTAAATAGGGAAAATATTCATCCTGCAAAGAGTAGAAACAAATTAAGCAAACACTTGGCGAATATGCACTATAAATGGTTTGCTGCTTCAAGAGTTCGAACATCTCTTAGAAGTTTACCACACCGTAACAGTAAAAAATTTACAGAAATATTTTTATTTCACACATTTTGCAACTAGACTTACCCAGTTTATACAAAGGTAGTCATCGTGAGTGAACGGCAGCAGAACTCAGCCTAGTTACCAAAAGAAGTTCATGTGGTTAAATGGAAAGGGGATCTTGAAAGGGCTTTTAGTCTACGCCTATTCCTTCAGCAGATTTGGGGTCTATTCTGGCTAATTCTGGGTATTATCTGTGCCTCCTGCAATGATTGGATGATTCCTTGATCGATTCCCAGGATTTCTCCCTCCCTTTACTGGCCTTCCTTCCTCTTCTAAAATGTTCACTATTGTTCAAAATTGAACCGTTCTTGTTCGTAATCAGTTTGCTCCAGATTACGAAAAGCTCCAAGAAAATTATGAAAAAAATTCAGTACCCGTCAGAATAAGGAATGTGGGACATTGTTTAGGCTTTGCCTCACATTTAACTTGAGAATTTGTGTACATTTGGATCAAACGTAACAGCTTAAGTGGAATTTTAAAAATAGTTGTTTCATGGGATCACGCCCCTGCCCCTGCTGTCCTTCCCCCCAGTACCCCTACACCACTGTGTATTCACTCCCACACTTGCCCAGCAGAGGGTCGAATATCTCCCCGGGGGTAGCAGCGGTCCACCAGCTGGGGGTTTTGGTGTTCTTAGGAAAGTAAATCGCGTTTCAATTTATTTAAACCTAACCTTCGCCCCCATACACCCTTATTGTGGGGTCATCATACCTACCAGCAACCCCTCCGCCCCGGAAAGCCTGGTGTTTAATCTGAAAGTAAGACCGCGATCTGGTGTGACCCTGATCAGACCTCCACAGACAGACATACAAAAAGGTGCATACCTGTGTTTGACTGAATGCTAAAAAAAAAACTATCATTGAAAAAGCCAACATTCAGTATGCAAGTAAGTCCTGTTGCAATTTAATCGCCCACTTAGAAACAATTCACCTTTTTTCAATACTGACAGGAGTTGAAGAGGGTGGGTGTAGAGTTATCTGAATATTTTCTCCCTGCATGCTAAGGGATTACATTGGCACTCTTCTGAATAGCACGTACACGTATTAGTATACTTGTATGATTATGTCGTTATTGGAGCAGAGTTCCGTTTATGAATACATGGATAGCGGTACACCTGGAGAGGGTTTGTAAAAAAAAATCCTTAATTGAAAATGTCGTTGACGAATAATGAAGGTTGACAAAATGGGCCAAGAGTCAACAAGATGTCAACCAACAAGGAGGTCATAGTTCGTTTATGACGTCAGAGGTTTGCATGGAAAGTTTAGTTTGGCAGGTCAAAGTTTATTTCTTCGTGATTAGCTTTCCTTATCAAACTATGATGTTATGAGCAGTTTTCAGATAATTGGTAATGAACCAAATTGAAGATATTTTTTACTTCTCGTCGACCGATTTTGATGTTTGAATACACCATTTTGAAGGTCTTTTCACTAGCTTTCCAATGGTCTTAACCCCAAAAATATGTCTCTTATTGTTCAGAAGGTACATGGCAAAATGTTAATTTTACTGGGGAGTTTTGTGCTTTAAAATGATTTTAGCAAATGCAAGATTATTTTAAACCAATATGGTTCTAATAATTATGTGTCTAGCTAAGCAAGCTACCTACCTTAGCGACCTTTCCTGGTTGAATGATATAACTATTTTCAAAGGCCGAACCTTTTTGGAAACTTGGCGGGTTCCTTATAGCAGTTTTGGTTTTAGGTGGATTACAACTACGTCACATGCTCATTTCACGGAATGTTTGAGCATTCTGAAATTGAAAATAAATGTTTGGAAGAGGCGAAGCAGGAAACCCAGCTAAACAGCAAAAAAGCAGAGCCTGCTCCATTATGTCGACAGTGGAAGTGATGGTTTCTTGATTTGTTTCTTTTTTGTTGGTTGCTTTGTTTATTTGTTGATTTTAATTCGTGCATCACGTAATAGCGACTACATAAATAAAAGCCTGATTTCGCACATTGATACATCGTACATCCAGAGGTGATTTGTAAAAAAAATGTTAAATCAGACCTTTTGTTGAGTACGACACCATCCAGCGCTACGAAAGCAAATGGACAAAGAAGTAAGATACGAAGAGCAACTGAAAAGATGAGCTACAAGACAGTCTCCAAACAATGCCTGTGGCTGTGACCAGTGTATCATTTGATTGTTTTGTTGATTTGTTGATTGATTTGTTGGTACGTTCCTTTGTTTAGTTTGTCTGTTGGTTTGTTTGCTGGTTGATTTGTTGGTTTGGTGGTTTGTTGGTCTGCTTGTTTGGTGGTTTGCTTGTTGGTTATTTGTTGGTTGGTTTGTTGGTTTCTTTGCTTCGCTCCATTTTGTCGACATTGTAGTTTGATAATTAGCCCTAACCACTCAAAGTAGGCCAAATTACAATCAGGCCTACTTTGAAACTAATCAGCTACTGTCATAAATATATTTACGACCTGCTAATTAGGTAGCTGGAGAGGTCAAGGTAGGCATATGCAAAATAATTTTTACCCTTGGGCTCGAAGTAACTCATAGTGTCCCCTAGGTGCATTTGGCAGAACTGTAATTCTCTTCCTGTAGAGTTTATGTAGATGGTCCCTCCAATTCCAAACTCCCCTAATCGTTTCCATCCATTGCATAATAAGTAACGACCATGCTGTATTGGGAGTATTGAAGTGGTCAGTAGGTATAAATAGCTATTTGCTCACACGGTACAGGCCGTTTCAAGAGACATTAAACCATCACTGTCTCAAATAGTCATTCTCTTAAACAGATAGTAACAGTTAAATATCAACTGTCTGTTACTAGTGAAACAATAATTACCAGGCGACTTCGATATTCAACATTCCAATTCTGTATAATCAATCATTATACGCAATTTACCATTACTTTGATCCTATAGCGCAGTACAAGGTCTTTACGAAGGCTTTCTCGTAACTCGCAGGTTTATTTACTGCCAAATGACAATCCCCAATTCAGGGGAAGTAATTGTAAGGAGCCTATAAATGCAGAAACATATACAAATAGTTTGCTCACTGAAAGTGTGAGGAATGTCGGACCTTAGCCCCTGCTATCCACTTACCACTAAAGAAAATTGAAAATTAGCCAGTAGCGAAAATCATACACTAGAAATAACGTAGTTCAGTGAGCCACCGTTATGCACTTACGTTTCGTTGGAGTGGCATGACCCGGATTCGAACTGGCTACCCAGTTCGCCCCCAGATCACTTGCATAGCGCCTTAATCCAGTGGAGGATGTGGCCATAGCGATTTTTATTTCTGTCTTATGAAATCGACTCGGGACCAGTCTTGGAAGCTGCCGATCCAAGGTTTCCGTCTGGATTGCCGAAAAAATTTTGTTTCAGTTGCTGTAATTCCAGTTTGGAACTCCCTGACTGAGGAGGCAGTCTCGATGAAAAAAGTGTCTGGGTTCCATCGTATATTGGACAGCTACCTCTTAACCATTTCCTCGACCATAATTTTTTTTTTCTGTCCTTCTTGCCTTCCAGACCAATTCCAGGATTGGCATGTGTGATTTCACCAACCATCCAATTCCAGCCCCCTCTCTCTGAGGGTTATTATTATTATTATTATTATTATATTATATTATTATTACAAACTAAAAGATGATATATCACGTTAAAACGTTACGGTTATATGATCAGACCTTGAACCTATTGTCGCGGTACACAGTCAACTTAATGATAACGAAGTAAGAAAGGATAAAAGCGAAAGGACCTAGCAACTCAAAGGTTGATTGCGGCCATCCGAAAAACCATCCGCCCCCTAACTGTGGGTTACATGTCATAAGCAAAATTGCTTTAAAATGCCGAAATCTTCCGGCAATTAAAAACCAAATAGATCCAGGTCATGTGCTACAGAGCTATGTGCAGGTATAATGAAGTAAAAAGATACAGCTGAAAAGTTTACAGACCAATTGATGTTGTCTGTAAACTCTTCAGCTGTATCTGTTTACTTCATTATCCATGCACATAGCTTTGTAGCACATGACCTGGATCTATTTGATTTTTAATTGCTGGAAGATTTCGGCATTTTACAGCAATTTAATCTATTGCATGAGATACCACAGAATTTTTCTGATGAAGACTAAATGTGCGCGGTCTGAACTGGCCATTGCTTGTCATAGCAGCAATTTCTTATCGGTTTTTTCATGTTCCAACGTATTTGAAAATTCTCGAAGGAAGAAAATAGTTGTCCTGCTATTTTCCCTTAAATTTGTAACACACTCCGTCTACCACAAGTAGGGCACCTTCCATATTTTAAATTAACACAATTTTGCAAAATTAAAATTCAGTATCCATGTTAATGGACGTCACCAAGTCCCCTAAATAGAATGTCGTCTCAGCATCATCGGAAACTTCAACTAAAAATGTAGGCTACAAAATAAAAGATGGGAGGTCTGGTTCCATCTCACGACATCAAGCATCCCCTGTAATTTTGTAAACTAATGTAGTTTCGATAGATTTCAAGAGGCTGACTCCTCCAATAATCGCAATGAACATTATTTTATTCGTTTATCATTAAATCATTTATTCATCAGGTGAATAAATGTTTAGCGTTCGTTGCGCCTATCTGGCGAGTCGGCCTCTTGAAATTTTTAACAACACTCGTCGTATCTCTTCTTCGGTGAAGGTTTCGAAAGTTTGATAACAGGTGGCAATGTGCAACAATGTTCTTCCATTAAATGTTTTCAGAGCATTGAGGAAGGTATCACTGAGATGACTGTTTATGCAAGGAGCTTTGAGCTTATTCTTTACACTATCTTCCTGTCTATCGTAAATATAAAGAAAAAAGTATAACTTACATTCCTGGACAATTGCAACTTCATCATGAAATGACTTTCCCTTGCACTTCACTTTCACTTGCTTCACAAAATACGTGGTATTGTATTTAATTACGATTGAAGTGCTTCCTATCGTCTTTGAATAAGTGCTACGGACGCCGCGTTGAGGATAAACAGGATTGTTGCTTACAATCACAATCGGATCCCATTTTACTCCGGCACTGCACTTCAAATAGACTTCTGGTGCAGCCCTGTATGTAAATGTTCTGCCATTAACTGAAAGTGGGCTTGATCTGTAATCAGGTTTAATTTTTGGAATTGCTGAAGTCACTAAATCTGGAAACAAATAGAACAAAGTATTAACCAAGAATCAGTTTAGCGAATTGTGGATTTAAAACATATATTCTTGAATACTTATTGTCAGTGAGTAAATTAATAAAGACTGTTGGGAAATTGAACGATTCTTATCCTTGTTGTGCTCATGCCCCACTCGCGTTTTTCACATAAAGGGAGTACTCGTTTAAAGCAAGATTGGACTTAAATATCTGTAACTCACATTTTTTTTTACACCTCCTCGAACTTCTAACTCATCAGAGCGTCTTGACAACCACAACTGCTACCAATCAGCTGTGCCTTTACCTCTCACTTATAAAATATATGACGATCCTTTGTAAGATAAAATCAAACAAATAAACCATCAATATTGTTGACAATGAACATTTTATACCATGCGCCTCAGCTATTTGCCGTGATGCGCCTATCACATGACTGGGCTAGTCCAATCAGACGGCCAAAGATCTGCTATTCTCGTTCGTCAGTGGCTGATTCATGATGACGTCACGGCAAATAGCCGTGGCTCGTGGTTTAAGAAGAAAAGATCAAATCAGGGCTTGATATGACAATCTTGTGAAGTTTATTAATTTTTAAATGATTTTGCATTTACATTGTCATGTTTGAAGAGAACTGAGACACCTAATTGGGTGTTTGTATAATTATGTCATATGTTAATCGTAAATAAATGGATATTGCTGTAAAATTCTGTCGTATTTGTTTTATATTAACATTAAGTTTTCGAAAAATAAAATCGTTCAACGTTTTTGAAATATTTGTCTCAAGGTCGACTTAAGGTCGCTATCTCTTTGCATACAATGCATGCTCCAGCAAGCTGTTTGCACTGTTTGCAAGCTGTTTGAACTGTTTGAACTGTTTGCAAGCTGTTTGAACTGTTTTCAAGCTGTTTGAACAGTTTTCAAGCTGTTTGAACTGTTTGCAAGCTGTTTGAGTGGTTTGAACACTCATAACCATTACGATGGGTTCAGCTACTGTAATTTCACCCTTTATATCTCCCTTAAACCAAAATTCCCCTCAATTTTCATGTCCTCACTTTCTACAAAGACAAATCATGCCTGTTAAAGCCATTGGTCTGCACACAACCAGTATATACTAAGTAAAAGCATTAAGGTAACATTAACTCCAAAATTTCTGTTTCATATTTAGTGGTTCGAAGTAAAACTCAAAAACTCTCTGCTAAGAATTATATAATAAAAACCAGCAATCACTTCAGTTTCAAGTTATCTCAGCAAACATAAGTTACCCAAACTATCTAAATCTCAGAAAAAAACATCGAAATTGTCCATCCTAACCAACGACCCAAATTCGGTGACTCATTTTCACATGCCATCTTTTAATTCCAACAATGTCCGTTTGTTCGCATGCTCTAAAACACAACCTGCGAATCATGCACCCTGATTATTCAAGTTTTTTTTAAATTAAATTAGGGCAACTGTACCCGCCGGGGGGGCCCCCCCTCCCAGATGTTGCTGGTTTTATAGAGCATTGGTGTGATTTCACATTTGCATGAAAATACTGTGATTTCCCATTAGTAGTCGCCCAAGCGTTCATTAGATTTATTTAGATACGGGGTTAAGAGGCGTAGAGGCCTAGATCCGGTTTGCATAAAAATATTGTGATCAGGAAAAACATGACGTCATCAGTACTGTGCATCTTTATTGAAAACACAGTTCGAATTATTACTTATGCAGATAATTCCGTTTGAAAGGCATACAAAAAACAAAAGACTTAAGATTACTGTGATTCCCGCTGTGGACTTCAACAGAATAAGGATTATCGAGATTCCCAGTGTGGACT
>JAHWFP010219982.1:0-14794 GCA_023313725.1 Lithobius niger | reverse complement strand
CGTAAACATCATTGGGAATACATGAAATCAAAGAAAAAAGGGACGGAGATGGTTAAAAAAGCGGGTTATTCGAGCAGAGTCGATTATAAATATTACGACAATCCTAATGACTTGATAAAGAGACTCAGGCTTTTGTATAAATTAGCCGGCCGTGACAGACTTAGAAACGAAATGGTCGAAATTTTATCAGAAATGCAGCAAAGACAAATCCTAACTGCTCGGGAGAAAAGGATGGCTTATCAAAATGTAGGTTTAGGTTAAAAAAAACACATAAAACAAAGAACCATGGAAACAAAAAATATCAAGATGAAGTACTGCGTCAAATGTAAACTTCACACTTCTAACGGCCCCAAGCCATCTGTTATTATAACCTCAAAAAAATAACCAACATGTGGATGTTGTATTTTGCGAGGTGTGCGGGAGGAAACAAGAGCTTCCTTAATCAAGCGTGGGAAAGGAATCACAAACAAAATTGTCGCTAATTTACCGGTCAAATTCCATTTACTGGGTTACCAATACTGTGGTCTAGGAACGAAACTGGGAAAATGGTTGGCTCGAAGAGTTCCTGGAATTAATAAACTTGACGAAGCATGCAAAACGATGTAGGTTACTCCGAGACCTCAAATTTAAAAGATCAGAATGCCGCTGATGAAGTTCTTATTTCAAAAGCTCAAAGTGTGAGAGGATCCTTCATGGAGGGAAAAACTAGCCGTTTCGATCGTTAAAAAAAAATGAAAACAAAACTCAGGTTTGGAATGGAAATAAAAAAAAATGAATCAACTCGTAAAAGAACTTCACAAACCAGCCAGAAAAAAATTTTCTATGACGGAAAGTGATTGTACTGAGCTTGAACGATCTATGGCAGGGTGACTTGGTGGAAATCATACATTATGCGTACTTAAATAATGGTTTTAACTATCTGACTGACCTGCATTAACATCATGTCCAAATGATGTTACTGAAGCTTTAAAGAAAATTCTTGCAGGAGCGACACCCATAAAAATTTACAAGTAGAGTTAGGGAGCGAGTTCTACAATAAACACTTGATGTTTAGGTGGTCTAACATCAACATGTCTTTACGTACTCTGAGAATATAGCAAGCATGGTAGAACGTTACAGCAGAACGCTGAAAACTCAAATGTCGAAAAGGTTCACTAGACAGGGGAATTACGAATGGGTAAGCATTATCGACGCATTAGTTTCCAACTACAACAACATGGTTCATTCAACTATAAAACTTAAGCCTAGGGAAGTAACCAAATGTCACGAACCTTTGTTGAGACGAACTAGTACTAAATGGTTGATGAAGAAACCCAAATTTGCCATAGGAAATGAAGTCAGGATTTCTGAAGTTAAGAAAATTATCGATAAGGATATTTGCACAATTTTACTAACGAAGTTTTCACAATCCGTAAAGTACAAAAAACCCAACCTGTAACTTATGATCTAAAACACGAATCGGGTGAACTGGTGCTCAGAGGTTTCTACGAACCAGAACTTCAAAACTCAACTAGTTCCTGATTTGTTTTTAGTAGAAAAGTATTGCATGAGTTGAAAGGAAAAGATGGGAAAATGCAATACTTCGTTAAATTGAAGGGATATGACTCTTAAGCATAACTGCTGGACGAATAATATTAGCAGTCTTAAATAAATGTTGACTTTTCATTTTTTCACGTAAAATTTGTCAATGCATTCTACAATATTTTTTTAAATGTTCCATATTTAAAAAAGGTTCCTTACTTTTTCTTCTTCTACAGAATATGTTTCAAACCTGCTTTTTTAGGCTTCAAAATGGAAAAAAAATACATTCACCTGTCTATACTGTGCGGAGGTGTTTTCTAGTCAGCACCAGCTGAGGAACCACCTCCGTTCTAAACATCCATCTAAAGACAAAGACTGCTCGTGTTTTAGGGATCATTTGCCCAATTCTTTGAAGGAACAGTCATCCCTATTACGTGATGAAGTTCTTTGTTATCGGTACTATGTAATAGACGTGGTCAAAGAGTTCGACCAGCAGTTTCTGGTGTCAGTGCATTTGGTCCTGCATACGCTGTTGTTCATCTGCCTGGACCAGCTTGTAAATTGTAAGGTGCTGATCGGTTTGGGAGTGAAGTTCGTCAGAGACACTACCATAATTCAAACTGGATTTTGTTCATGGTACACCGAAGTTTGCAACTCGAACTATATTCCCACTCTATTGGACAAAGCTTTTAATAAGATTAGGCAGTCCATCAACACTTTTGCCGAGCGGGGAAGTGGATGGGTGATTTCTACCATAAATAACTTTGCCGTTAGGCTGTCTAGATATCAACCATTGTGAGTTTCATCTTAAATTCCACTCCCGTGGTTTTAAAATGTAATGGTTGAATGTTAACCAACGTCCAAAACTTGAATGATGATAAATGCTTCCTCTACTCTACTAGCTTCTGGGTTAGAGATGTATAGCACCAATCCTGAAAATTACTGGGAATTTGAAGATATTCTTGACACTTCCATGCTGGATGCACAAAGCTGGACCAAATTGACAAATTTAAATGCGCAACGATCTCTTGATTAACATTATAGGATACAACCACAGAGAAGACTTGTTCCATATTCGAGTTTCTAAAAAAATTGATGGTCAGCCTATAGATATTCTCATGCTAAGTGAGGAGGTTTCTGGCTCTGACACCTTAAATATGCATTACTGCTCCATTAGGAACATTGATGATTTCCTATGCCACCACGGTTAGGGATCACACGCTAAATTCTATTGCCGAAACTGCTTCTCTGGATTTGGAAGGGAATGGATGCTATTAGCTCATAGAAACGAATGCTTCAAAATCAACCCTGCACAATCACTCAGATTCAAGAAACCCGATGAAAACTTCCTGGAATTTTGCCAGTTTAATCGCAAAAACCCCTTCCCCGAATAATTTACGTTGACTTTGAGTGCCTTCTTCGGCCCACCTAAACCGTTCACCCCGACCTTTCCACGAGCTCGTCTACTAAAATTGTAACCTGCATAAACTTTGTAGTTTTGGATACGGCGTGATAGGCCAGGACGAGGAAATCATTAGCCAAAATTACTACTTCGGACTGGACGTGGTTGATGTTTTTATGAGTGCATGGTTAAAGAGGGTCAAGATTACGAACTGTTGACAAAGATTACATCTTTAAATCTCATGCTGGCTGAAAGACTCATCTTCTACAATGCCACCGTTTGTCACTACTGCAAGAAACCATTCAAACCATTCCACAAATTTCTGCCGAAGAATGAGCATAAGGTCAGGACCATTGCCACATCAATGGAAAATACAGGGGAGCTATCATTTTACACAGTCCCTCTTAGGTTTGTATTTTTCTTATCTTCTTAATTTGTGCTGTTTTCTCTTTACTAATGAATAGTTCATTTCAATAAACCAGTCATTTTATTGATTAAAGTCATCTTGTAGATTATTTATCCTTTCTTCATAGTGATAATATGTTGAAATCATAATAATATCATCTGTGAAAAGAAACAGATGTGCTTTTTAGTATTATTTGATATGTCATTTGTATAAATTACGAAAATCAATGTTTTCAATAATGATCCTTGTGGAACACCAAAGAATTTTTTAATAGCTACTTTTTGCCTTTATTTTTTACTAACATTTTCCTATTACTTAAGTAACTCTTAATAATGTTACTGAATTGTCCTTTGAGGCCTATTTTCTCGCATTTAAAAAAAAATTCCTAATAAAAGTGTCAAAATCTTTCTTTAAATCCACTAGAATGTACCCACTTTCCTTCATTTAATGACATAGTTATTATTTAGTTTATTTCTGCTAATATGTCAGTTGTTCACTTTTCCTGGTGTGTAATTGTACGTTTGTTAAAATTTTGATTTCTTTTCCAGATAATCCCTAATTTTATTAGCAAAAAATTATTCTATTACTTTGTCTATTATTGATAAAAGTGCAATATTGGTCTTTAATTTTGTTTGCCTTTTTTATCCTTTCTTGTGTATCGGTCGTAATTTTAACAATTCTGGCCATATTTTTTTCACTTATTTTATTTATTAATTTATAGATTGCATTTGCTTTTTCTTTTTTTTATGAGATCTTTGTATTTATTTATCCCTGTTACTTTTGTATTTTTTATTTCACCTATTATATTTATTACATTCTTTTCATTAGAATATTATTAATACACATAGTTTTCCTACCCTTTTATTTATATCTTGTTTTAAGTCATTCATTCGTTTAATTTTTTATGGTACCTTACTTTTTTTAACTGTCACGTTCTTCCTTGTAGCTATCCTTGATCTGCCTTACTTGATTTGAGAAAGTTGTATTAAAATCATTTGATATCTCTATAAGATCTGTTCCCTTAAATGTTTCTACAATATCTTTGTCAATATGTTTTTTCCCGTTCTTCATTTATATGGTTTTGTATGTTTTATCAGATTTTGTCTGGACACATTGAAAAGTGTCGAAAGGTGCTACGACCCTTTAATAAACATGTTTGTAGAGACTTGCCGCATCATATTGCCAAGCAGTGCCGATTGAAACGTAAACTTTAACATAAATTAATATAAGTCAAAACAGTGCCCGAAAACATTGCGTGCATATAATAAGGCACGTAAAAATTATTCAGGATTTATAGAAACGTGGTACAAGGAGCAGGAAGTCGAAACGATTCGTAAGGAGAACTTCTCATCCCTTTTTAAACTTTATCGTAAACTGAATTCTTCATCACGAGCATTACCACCTTTCAAAGTTGGAAACTCGTTTATTACCGAAAACCAGGCCAAAGCAAAAATACTTAGTGATCCTTTTGTCTCATATATAATCGTTGATGATGGCAACTTTGCAATTCCCGAAAGACAGCTATCTGAACAATACACTCCATGTTCACAAACAACTTTTCGTGTTAATAAGGTTTATCAAACCATTAACAGACTTAAACCAAGTCCTGTGGACCAGACGGTTTTTCTGCATATCTTTACAAGGATATTGCTTGAGTCATTAGCTACCCCAGTTCAAAACTCTTTACGTGTTCGTACACCCAGGGTGTGCTTCCAAGTACCTGGCGAACAGCACTTGTTGTACCTATTTTTAAGAAAGTTTCGCTATCCGATCCACTTAATTAGATGCCCATTGCTTTGACGTGTGTGGCCTGTAAAATTATGGAATCCATTATTATAGGCAATCTAATTCACTTTTTCAGTGTTAACTCCACAATTGCGCAGGAACAGTTTGGCTTTCTGCCACACAGATCGGCTACTCATCAGTTACTGGCAGTCCTCGACCGTTGGACCTCTGCACTTGATGAGGAAATTCCAACGGATGTTCTATACTTTGAGTTTAAAAAGGTTTTCGAGTCTGTTGTCCATCGCAAATTGCTTCTCAAGCTTGATGGCTGTGGCATTGTGGGTAAATTAAAAGCCAGGCTAAGTGCATTCTAGACAAACTGTTGTGAAATTACACATAGCTTCAAATTCGCTGACGACCTCAAACTTGGATTGGAAAATTTCACTGAGTGCAACTCACCAGACTTGGAGTCTTAGGTGCTTAATGTGGCCGTATGGTCAAAGGTATGGCAACTACCACTTCCAGCCCAGAAGTGCCATTCTTTCCAAATGGGTAACCAATTAACATGTCATAGTTATGTTTTAGAACAGTCACAGTTACCAATTTTTACCAAGGTCCGCGACATTGGAGTTTGGTTATCCAGTAATCTGAAATCTTCTCTTCACTGTGAAAAGGTCTGCTCATTCGCATGCCGCCGTTGTGCTTTGGTTAATAGATGCTTCAGGTCCGGGGACAAATGATGAAGGTTTGGGCATTTAAGGTCTTTGTGCGTCCCCTCTGATTACAGCATGTACGTAAATACCGTCATTTTACTTTTAACCTGGAGCAGAGTAAGTGATCCAAACCCTTCAGTTACCCTTCCACAGTGTGGTAAATCATATTACTATTATTATTATTAAAACTTTCCAGATCGTCTCTTAATTTTCTTGCAACTTTCCTAACTTTTCCTTATGATAACTTTGTTTACATTCTTTAATTTTTATAGATGCTTTATATTTTTTGACCACTTCATTATCTGTATTGGTAGATTTTCTTATCCATTAATAATAATAATAATTTTATTATAAATTACAATTTACAAACTGCAATCCTCGAAGCTTTTTACCAAGCTTATGTGAGATGTAGTACATCTTATTCATTTTCAATGCTTGTTTCATCATTACATCTGACGCCCTCACAATAATAATAATAATAATAATAATAATAATAATAATAATAATAATACTTTGCTTTATTTCATTTTATGCTACAGTAACAACAACACCACAAATCTATTCTATATATAATGATATATAAAATCATGATTACTACAATTAATATAAATTAATACAAAAACAAAAACCAAAACCCATTATACAAAAGGAGATGCACGAAGGGCATTCTAAGCCCTTCTATGTGCTATCTCAATTCCTTAGTTGGTATATTACGTTATTTAAAATACCCCTTCCTTAAATCAATCTTCATTTATCATTAATGGGTTTTTTTGTTAATCTGTTTAATTCTCTAAAAGTACTACACTTATCGAAACCTTCGTCCAATTTATTAAATATATTTGCAATGTAATAGTCCAAAGTTTTTTTTACCGTATTCTTCTAATTTTCGGTAACGAGAATTTTCTTTTATTCTTTCTATTCAAAGACCTAGTGTTTAACATCTTTTGTAAAATGCTTTGTTTGAACAAATATTTTTCAATAATGACCAAATTTTGTAATCTCATTATGTTTAAAATTTATTCGTTACAAGCAATTCATTTTTTCCATCTGAATTTATTTTTTTGAATAGTATTTTCACTGCTTTATTTTGTGTACTTTGTAATTTATCCATCATATATTTTCTGCAATTTCCATAAACCTCAATCTCATATCTCAAGTATGAATCAATCCATGCATAATAAAAAATAGATTTTTTTACTAAGTATATTTTTTAATGTATATAATTTTGGTAATATGCTTCTTATTTTTTTATTAGTATAGTTATGTGATTGATTATTAAAGTTCCATCTATCATCTAAATTTATTACAAGATATTTAAAAGAATTAACTTTCTTAATTTCTATACATGTCTTGTTGCACAATGTTACATACGTTGCTATGTTGTTTATGAAATATTTTTCAGTATTTTTCAGTATCTTCTCTTTATTTTCGTTAATCATATGAGCAGTTTTTATCTCCATCCAAACTGTTTTTTCTGGCGATGGTGGCAATTATTGCTTTGGGCTGGCAAGTATGCTACGAGTTTCTTACTGCTTTTCACAACTTACTTTTTGACGTACATCGGTTTTTTTTAATATGCAACTTTGATCTTGCCTTTATCCAATTTCATATTCATCATTCGACCCACGATCATGAGGTCGTGACATCTGGTATTGGCTGGCACTGACGAGCTGAAACACATCTTGTCTTGTGCGTCCACTACTTTCGTCTGTAATTATTAGCTCACTTTGTTTCGTACAGTCGATGACCAAGCCCAGATAGGCCGCTTTGAAATCAATGGGACCTACGCTAATTTCTCTGCTTTCATAATTTGCCGTTCTGAAATCGATAAACATATGATTGATATTTGCATAGTTTCCAATTCCATAGTTGACATTGAGGTCCAAATAGTGATAACGTTACAATACTTCAAGCTACGATAGAACACGGACATATTCATCAGGGTGTCGTTCATTTGATTAGTTGAGAATTAACCATCCAGGCTTTTCGATAGTTGAGGTTGTTATGAGCCTCCAAGTGTGAGAAATCAAGGTTGGCATCTGAGGGCTGTCATAATGGCAATGGCGAAATCATAGTTCTAATTCGTACCCACATTCAATTAGCATGTACATCACAGTGTTTGCTCGTTGGAAAGGATTGCGTGGGACATGATCCAACTGATGTTAGTTTCAAAGTTGCATCAGTAGCTGCTGCGGCTTTGAACAGAACATGTTTATTACCCATTCGCACCAAAGTAAAAGTTTGTTTGGTGCCGTAAACAAGTTTGTCGTAGTTTTCAAAGAAGCCCAATACATAGGAAGCTCGTATAGGAAAGCTAACACAACCTTTAGAGGAGGTCTGCTTGATGATCATAATGTGGCAGGTGGTGAATCCTTTGTTATCCGCTTCCATGCTGGAAGAGCCAGCATCATCCAGTTTCCAACTGTCGTTCAACACGACCCATCTGACAACCCATGAGATTGTATCCCATTAATAGCCATAGCATAGCAGGGGTAGTTCAAGCCGTCCACCACCTTGTCACTGAAATGATATTTTATGTTATTACACAGAAACAATAGTCCATTGTTCACCAATGTTACCAGGTCCGCATATGAAAACACTATACACGATCTTACCCTTTACTCTAATGTAGCTTCTAGAAGGATGGTGAGAGCATCTTGATTTTCTACAACTAAGCTTATCTCCAAATCCACGCTGTTCAAACTAGTGCCCAACAATGAGACAATACTCTTGATACAGGTACGAATCTACTGACGTGTCCACCTGCAATGGCTCCACTATTTCTTGGTACTTTTTGCTACCTAAATTGACATTTTATCATCTTTTTTATTCTCTACTCAACAAGTTTAAGAAGGATGAGTTATGAGATTCCAGTTCATCCGTCCTTGTCTTTTTTTGATGGTACCTCAATGAGGCCACTGGGGTAGACTAGCGCACGTTTTCTAAAGACAATTATGGCCCTTTTCACTTAACTCGATTTGAGATGGAGTCAAATCGTCACCATTTCCCCTAATAAATTCATGGTCAGATTGTTTAAATCCATTAGCCAGAATCTTGTATTGCCAATTACGTGTCTGGTTGCAAGCAGGTACTGTACACCAAATTGTGAGAGGTTTATATGATCTTGTTAACCAGAGCTCACATTGGGGAAAAAGCTGTGCAACATTTGTACGAATGCTCCTTCTATTATATCCGAATGGATCAGAATGCCATTTGCACAAAAACAATGTATAAAGTCAGCATTAGTATGTTTGTGTTGTTTACACCTACGTGACAACTGTGACCATAAGCCTTAACCTCTAACTCCAACAAGTCTCTAAACATACACTCACCTATAAACGAGACCATGAGACACAGCTTCTTTATTTTCAGAATGCATTGCAACATGTTTACGTTCACTTGAAGCTCAAATGCATCATTTTTTCCATCATTCAACAATCCATCGTTAATGTATGTGTTCAAGTCTGCAATTTCGTACGAACCCGTTGGTATTACGATGTCTTCCCCAAGTGAAACTGTTATCAAGGGGATATTTAAAATGGTTATTGGTCTCGTCAACATTAGGAAAACTGTGCTATGGTTCATGTTCACCAACACCATACAGTATTGCTTGGATCCATCCAGCTGAAACGGTGTATCGAAGTTGATGCGTAAATTTGTCAATTTGCTGCTAACTATGATGCTGTAAGATTCTATTTTTTTTCAAGTTGAAAAAAGAGGGATGACGAAAATATTTATCTGCATGTTTTGTGCAGAAATGTTAGACAAACGTGACGCCTTAGATTTACACTTGGTTGAGGAGCACTAATCCCCTCAATGCTGAGAATTCGCCATTAATGCAACTCTTTAATGCAACTTGGAATCTCGGCACAGATAGATCCCTCTTTTGTTAGAAAGTGTGGGATGCAAACATTTAGATATCTAGACAAGAGTTGAACGGGGAGTTTGCGATCGATCCACTATATCTACTACGAGCGTTGAGACTTTTAGTGTCGTTGGCGATGCAGATGTGAACTTAAAAATTTCAATTAAGTTTAAAGATTGTATGTGGAAAGGATGACGATAAAAAAGTTTGGATTTAGGTCCAAATTAATTACTGTCAACAATGTCTCTGAAATACCATCTTTAGTGGACGAGGCCAACCAGAAGATTGAAAAGTCATTAGCTTCCTTCATGGAAAACGAAAGTGGATGGGTCATAAAAGGATAAACAGCATGTATGTAAAGGTTGCATAGATTGAAAAGTTGCAACCCCTCAATGTAACAATGTGAGGGAGAGAGCATGAATGAAAGACGTGAGAAAGCTAGACTGAAAAAGAACAAGAAATACACGTAAATGACGGATGAAGAAGGAGCATCAATGAACGCTAAGAGGAAATTAAAGTACACATCAAAGAAAAATCAACCAGCTATCGAAACATTGAGCATGGATTAAAAAAGCTCCATAATAAAAAGTAAAGAATGTAAACTTGTGAAAATTACTATTATGAAATTGAAGAAAAGGTTTACAGAGACAAAAAAGTAAATAACCCGAAGGAGAACATATATGAGAATTTTTCAAATTCATTAAAAAGATTACTGACCTCCATCACAAAACTGAGGACAGAGAAGGAGCTGAAATACGAAGACACGGATGAAGAGGAAGAGAAAAGAGGATCATGAGCACTAGAACAGGAGTAGGTGAGCAACTAGGAAACTGATGACGAGAACTTGGTCACTGAACAATGCAATGCAGCCTGAGGTGGCATAAACTAACTGCCAGCTCTGAACCCTCTTCGATATCAGGAGTATTCTATACCACATCAATGTTGATTACGAGACGTGTTTCGACTTCCCTAGAAATTCCTTCCTGGTCTCGCTTCGCTCTTTAGAGTTGCTATTGAGCGGTTAAACGTTTTATTTGCACAAACAATTACAAAAAGCCAAATGACAACGTTTACACGTTTGGATTACGTTACAACATGGCGTTAGACTTCATGATTGGTGATAAAATTGTCAAAATGTTCGAAAATGACGTGGTGATGCTTGGTGATGATTACTGTGGACGTATTCTGCTACGGAGTTACTAAAAGAACATGGAGTATGAAACTTCCAATACTAACACAATATTCTTTTACCTGCACTTGATGGCTACTATGTTTGTATTTTTAACCCGATGTCGTGTTATCCTACGCCTCGATTCTAAAAGACATTGATGCCCTATGCTACAACAACGATCCTGATTCTTTAAAACCTAAATCACGTCATGGTTACAAATGTTCGTATTGTAAAACAGATCTGGGAGGACCTGAAAAGGGAGGAAAACAGTTCGGGAGTTAAAACTTAATACAAATATTACAATGACCTTAACAAACTGGTGGAAAAACTACGACTCTTGCTTGCAACCACTACGGCTGGAGGAAATCATGGAAATTCTGGAGGAAAAGAGAGAGAAATTATAACCAAACTGAAAAGAGTCGTAGGCGACAAAACCTAAGACGGGTAGGCATCCACTAATGACAGTTGATGAAAGGTTATCAAACCATCCAAAATTATGGAAAAAAAGACTATTACTGACATACTAGTTTGAAATACTGACTAAGATGTAGGGTGCGTGCACCCAATTTGAATGTTCCAACGTTTAAAATATTAGCAAACCACAGAACACTCAGGTTCCATGATGCCAAAAAAGTTATGGGTAAAATGTTATTTTGTCCGTAGAAAAGAAGAGAGGGTTTGTTAAACAGTGCTATTAACATGCTACCATTTAAAATGTATTTACTGGGTTATCAATACTACGTACCAGTCACCAAACTAGAAAAACAACTGCCCCGGATATTCTGCCCTCTACAGTCTGGGTGAGGCCTGTAAAGATCACAATATTGCATAGAAGCTTGAAGGTAAGACTCTGAAAGCGAAAGTTAAACTTGGGTTGGGTCATCCGATACAGCTCTGTTGGTCATGCGCATACTAAAACACCATTTAAAAAAAATGCCAACTTAATGTTTAATTTATGAAACATGGTGGAATTTCTGCAGCCTTGTGCAGAATTGGGGAACTTTAGAGCTATTCTTGCTACTGTTGTGATTTCCTTTTTGTGGTTGAAACCGGGTTGCATGAGGGTGTTACAGATTTAATGATTACTGGAAATTTCCCATATGGCATTCTTCGCTGTGACCGTGGCTCAAGGGGAGGTGGCATTCTGATTGGGTACCGTTTAGGATTAAGCATAGTTAATGTTCGCATGTCTGCTGAGTCTGAGGCAATGTGTGTGTTGATGCCATCAGTAAAGTTAAATTTTATTGCTAATAGCAGAAATGAACAGTGCGTAACTAACACTTGTAATTTTTTTAAATCTTACATTAACTCTTCATGCTCAAACATCGTTTTAGGCGATTTTAAACTTTCCTCAGTTGACTGGGATTTACTTAGTGCATCCGAAAGACCACATTGCCTTTTCTTGGATGCAGTAATTGAACAAGGCTTACATCAACTAGTCATCGAACCCACGAGGGGCAACAATATTTTAGACATTGTCCTTACGGACACTGATAGATTGGTGGTGGACATTAGGGTCATCGATCACCTGGGTACAAGTGACCATAGTATGGTTTATTTATTATGCATGGTGCCCAACCCAACTTGACAGGAGGGACCTTTTGCACAGGTAAGATTGACTTCGACAGCCTACGACATTCCCTTGCTGACATTGATTGGCACAGACTCTTAGTAGTAATCAAATTGACAGGGAATAAGGCATGGGATGTGTTCCTTGAAATTATTCAAGATGAAGTCGGTCAATGTCAATCCATCTCATGTAACATTAAACATCAAAAGGTGAAACTACCCGGATACGTTTGAAACCTAGACCATCATAAACTAAAACTATGGCGAACTTATAAGTCGGCACCTACCAATGACAATCTACAGTCCTACAATAACGTTCGAAAGTTGTATGCTTCGGCTTCTAATAAGTGGCATAATGACCATATTTCATCGGCAATTAAAGAGGGAACCCTTTCGGCACTATTTAGGTTGTATCGCGAAACAACTTCTACTGCCAGAGCCTTTCCACCTCTTAAAGTTGGAAATGACTTTCTGACTGAAAATCCTAGGAAAGCAGAAGTCCTGAATCACCTTTTTGTTTATAACGGACAGGCTGATGACCACAATGTTGCCCCATCACTCAATCTGTCCAGTGACACCAGTGGGGATTTTAACCACAAGTTAAGATTTACTGAACATACTGTGAAACAAGTTATTAACAAGATGAAGCCCAGTCACGCAGTCGATCCAGATGGTTTTTCGGCCCACTTCTACAAGCAGATTGTTAATGAAATTAGCTACCCACTTTCGGTCCTCTTCAGCTCTTCAATGGAAGAAGGTTCTTTGCCTTTTATCTGGAAAACTGCTATTATCATTCCAATTTACAAGAAAGGCAAAGCGTCTGACCCTAAGAATTATCGCCCAATTGCTTTGACATCTGTCCCTTGCAAGATAATGGAGACATTGATACGCGACTTTATGCAAGCGTATATAGATTCTGTAGATTTAATTAACCCCGACCAGTTTGGATTCTTACCAGGTCGTTCCACTACTATACAATTGCAACTTAGTCTTGACAGATGGACCTCTGCCATAGATATTGGGGTGCCACCTGATATTGTTTATTTCGATTTCTCCAAAGCTTTTGAATCTGTGGTTCATTCTAAGTTACTTTTCAAACTTGAGCTATCTGGTTTCGGCGGCCATCTCATTAATTGGATTTCGTCCTTCATTGCGGCCGGACACAGCAGGTCCGAGTTGGTAACTCGGCTTCCTCCCTACTACCGGTCATTAGTGGTGTTCCTCAGGGCTCTGTCCTGGGCCCACTCCTTTTTGTAATATAAATGATTTAAATGATTTAACTAGTTGCAATGCATCGACTGCCCTCTCGAAGTTTGCTGATGACCTAAAGCTTAACCCACCAATTATCAGTGAGAGCGATTGTGACTCGTTTTCACACGAAATTGCATCGGTAGTAAGATAGTCTATAGAATGGCAGCTGCCAATCTCAATTCCCAAATGCCAAACTATGCATTTGGGAAGAATGAATCAAAACAGGACCTACCCATTAGACATGCACGGTCTACCAAATATTGATGTAGTTAAAGATTTGGGCGTCTGGTTCTGTAGTGACCTTAAGTTTGGTCTTCACTGTGCCAAAATAGCTGCGGCAGCGTATAAACGCCTAGCAATTGTAAAACGCTGCTTTTCAGCCAGGGACCTAAAGATTAAAGTTTGGGCATTTAAGGTCTTTGTGTGTCCGATATTGGAGTATGCTATCCCAGTTTGGTCGCCTTTCGTTTTGCAAAATATTGACCGGATTGAGTCCGTTCAACGTAGGTTT
The DNA here is from genome assembly GCA_023313725.1 of Lithobius niger. Classification (NCBI taxonomy): domain Eukaryota; kingdom Metazoa; phylum Arthropoda; class Chilopoda; order Lithobiomorpha; family Lithobiidae; genus Lithobius; species Lithobius niger. The sequence continues at coordinate 660 of JAHWFP010219982.1, read as the reverse complement.
ACGAAGTCACTCCCTGGATTACGAAACGTCCCTTATATTGAACCCTTCGAATAACAGGCCTTGTGTTACTTGAGCTTAGGTGCCTCAAGACTGATCTTATGCTTACGTACAAAATTGTGCACGGGCATCATCCATTAGCACTTACCTTTTTCGACCCATTCAATACAAATATTACTCGAGGCAACTCATTGAAGCTAAATCGACAATCTGCACGATCAAATACCAGAAGTAACTTTTTCTCTTTGAGGGTAATTGAGCCATGGAACTCATTACTAGAATTAGCGGTATCATCAAGCACAGTTCAGGGCTTCCGCAGAATTTTAAATACACAAAATCTTGTGAGATTTTTACATTGTAGCCCAGAGTGATTCTAAAAATGCATTTCGGGTCCCTAAATTTACTCCCCTTTCCACTGGGCAAGGTATCTTTGCTCTGTTCTTTTTACTCTTTATTTTTTTTTTGTTTCCTTAAGCTGTTTTAAGATTTTGATAAGCTTTTAAATTAATGATATGATACCTCAAACAAATTGTTTTAAATCATTTTTGTATTGAATAACTTTTAGTTTTTATTTGTCGCATTAATGTAAGCGATTTTGGTTTAGGCTTGCTGTTAGTGACCATTCAGTCCTTGCTTGTCCTGTTGCCCAAGCAACAAAGCTTA
>JAHWFP010219981.1:0-11807 GCA_023313725.1 Lithobius niger | reverse complement strand
CCCCCCCCTCTGCCACCCCGATCACGCCGCACTGCTGTATACAAAGATGTGTCAATAAACATTGGATCAGTAAAACTAAAATTAAGCCAGGTTTCAACAACAAAGATGATATCATATATGTTAAGCTTCATCAAGTCCTTAAAGGCGCCAAGGTTTCTAATGAAGGTTTCTAATGAAGGTTTCTTCTGGCATTAAAGGAAATACAAACAAAATTCTTGATTTGCCGTGATGTAGCAGTACACAAGGGTTGGGTATCCCCGATTAAAATTGGCTGTTTTCCGCTGGGACATGAATGCGAACAATTTCGAGTTGAAGTGTGGCTTTTCCTTTTGCAGTTAGGTGGATCGCATTTCGAGCCATAAGGGTGTGATCATCACAAATGGCTTTATCGATTGGCACAAAGGAGAAAAATTTCGTCACACACATTTGGCGTAACAGCGAGTTAATATGAATGATTTTCATGTCAATGTCGCGATCGGCTTTCCGTAGACGAGGAAGTAGGCCGATGATTGTAACTTTAGTCAATGGGTATTTTGCACGGATAGAGGCACAGAAATCCTGGATTGTAAAGACGATTCTATTTGGAGCAATGTCATCGAGATCGTTGGTTCCTGTAGAGATTAAAAAGGTGCTGTTTGGTTCCCGGTCTTTCAAAATTAGGTCGAGTTTGGATGCCAGCTGACTTACTCTAAGTCCAGGGAAAGTCCAGGTTTTAGAGTTTGGGTGACTACTTCCACGAAGGTTACGGACGTGTGAGTCACCCACGATGATAGTTTGACCACTCCACAATGGGGCTAACCGGTTTAGTTCCATGTCACAATCTGCAACGACAAGTGGTGGGGTGTTACTTATGATGGGCACATTGGGTAAATCCTGATTCCTTTTTTTGTTCTGGTCTTCACAGACTTGGTTAACGTGTGATAATGGTTCTCTTTGGAGGTCTTCAAGAATGGAAGGTTCTGCACAAGGCACCCTCGGGCTGTCCTTTGTTCCCTTTTTCCTTCCTCTACCGTTCCTTGGACGTCGAACAGTAATGTTATGATGGAGGGGGACAGAGGGAGAGGTCGGTAAGGGTTCATGAGTTTGGATGTTAGGTTCAATTCTATCAAGATGAGCAGACAGAAGCTCCAAGCCACCGTTTTCAGCAGTTTTCATCTTGATAACAATGTTAGAAAGTCCCAATACGTTCTGGTCCTGGCCCGGCTCAGAGATGAGTTCTGCTGGCCCAATTGGTTGAACAGGTAAACTTTTAGCCAACCTTGCCTCAAAATGATCGTAGACGTCAGCTAGTTTTGTATTAATTTCGGCTGAAAGGGTTAACACAAGATCCTTCAGTAAAAGCGACTGTTTTGTAAAAAAAGAGGAGGTCCATTGTTCGAACATGTTTTTAAAAACGTCAAAACGACTCACTAATTCATTAGTGATCAGTGGTGTGAGAGTTGACATCTTAATGTTTAGCTCTTCGAAGTCGATGTCCTTTTCAAGTCGGAGGCCTTCCAGGCGGTTAAGGAGACTTGCTGAAAAATCTTGGAGAGCAGGGAGACATGGAGTTTTGGCGAGATCACAGTTATCCGTACTACGTTTCTGTGGGTGCACGGACGGGGTACAATAATACTGATGATTATGGGACGGTGACTCAACAGCATCAAAGAATGCAGTCCGTCTTCGATCCTTCCCAGGGTTGGGTCCAGATAAAGAAATATTCGCCCTGTCCTCGTCCACACATGGTGGTTTAACTATGAAATTCTCCATATTGTAGCTCGCTAGGGATCACTGATGAATTGATGTGATCACTGATGAACTGATGTGAAGCCAGTGGATTCACTGATGAATGGCAAAAAAAAAAACAGGACCAGAAAAAACAGCAGAAAAGAAGAAATATTTCGACAAGACACCGCCTTGAACACCCCGTAAATACCGCCCTAGAAAGTACAAAAAAAAATCGGAAGGTTGGTGGCAGGAATCGAGCCCACAACTGGAGAAAACCAAGATGGCGGCCCCCACAATCAGCCGTGCAGCACAAACGGGCGCGGTGAAATCAGCCCGTTTAGAACCTCAGGACGCTCTCACCGATTTCCCTGGGAGCAGAACAGGGTCACTGGACATTCATCGAGCCTACTACAAGACGTGGGGTTCACAGTCAACGGCAAGGTGAAGCACAAAAGGTAACGAGAGGGAGCTCCACTGTATCACAGTAGAAGTATAAATCAGCTAAGTACTGCTAATCACATCTGATCACATATGATCACATCTGCTGATAAAATGTACGTTGAGTTCGTTCATTTACGTCAATAAGTAATATTTATTGGTTAAAATCGAGCGGTTATCGATTTTTAACCAACGGGTGCGATTACTGGCCGGCTCAAGTATGCAAATAAATCGAGGGCGGAGCCCGAAACCGTTTGCATACGAGAGCCGGACAATAAACGCACTCGTTGGTTAAAAATCGATAACCGCTCGATTTAAACAATAAATTGTTTATATCACGGTTGGGACGTCAAGCTAATTCTTATTTAATTAAAACGTTTTGTGTTTGTGAAAATTGCTTCAAGAAGTACGGTAATACCTTATGTCAAATGAATGAAAGTCATTCCAGTTTAGATTGTGGAGGGGGAGGTGAGTGTTAGACGGACGATTCCTTTGCCAGGTAGGCAGACTGCAAGCTACGCTCAAGTTTGTGGAATGTGGGGGATGGGTGGGATTTAGACGACGCGTCGTTTCGCAAGGTCTGGCTGGTCAGCTAGCTCGCTCGCTCTGTTCAGAGAGAAAAAAACTTCGGTATGTGAGGAAGCAGGGATAGAAGGACATTATGCCGACATTCTGGCAAGGTAAGTAATTCTTTTTCTGCGTTTGTAGTTTATCACCGGTAATAGCCTAATAGATGTATCGGTAGGAATGAAGGTCATTCCATTTTAGGTTGTGGAGGGGGGGGGGGAAGAGTTAGACGGAGGGAATAAACTTGGAATGGGCCAGCCAGACATGTGAGCGTTAGCAGGTAAAGGAGTTCATTTGGGATATCCCAGCAAGTTAAGTAATTCCTTTTGTACGTTTTCATTGAGTTACGGTTTTCAACGCTGTATAATTTTGGTTGTGGTGTGTGCGTTCCCGTCGCGTGATCTGGAAGTGTCAAAAGTGTTGAGTTATCGGCAAAAGTGTGGGGTAATTTGATAACTCACACTTTTTGCGATGACGCACACTTCCGCTCAAGATTAACGGGATTTAACCTACGGAAATTTAGCATAGCGTTGAGTTAGCGTGACGTCACAGCCGTGGTACAAAAATTGATGTTGTATGGCAATAAAACTGTTATAGCCATACTTTTTTTAGGAATGGGTCACGATGAGTAATTTATTGCATATTTTTACGTCCACGAAGGCAGCACATCCTCGGCTGTGCCTCGTACGATAAGCTGCTTCCTTTGATGTAAAAACTATCCAATAAATCAGTTATCGTGATCCATTGTTGCAAAATATGCAAGTACTCAGAAAATGGACAAGAACTTTCAAGTTCAAGAAATCAATTCCAATTCATTCCTTACTGCATAGCTAGGGGACTATACACAGAGTATCACATATTAGGCACTAGGTTCAGATTGCTGCCTGTACCAGTCCTCGAGAGTTTCAGGAGTACAAATTGCAGGTCGGACCTCCAACACCAACTGAGGATCCATCGTTCAAGCAGCCGTATTTCTACACGTGACACCAATAGGGTTCCTATCAAAGCTTTACGTCACGTGACTGGCTAGCAGGTGCGAGCCGGTTCCAACTGATTGAGCAGTGCAGCAGGCTCGCTACCCGGCTGTTGACGTTTGGCCAACTCCCATGTTTAGATGGTAGTTGGGAGGGCGCACAACGGCTCATGTAATGGCAAGGCGCACCACGAAGTGTTGGCTTCGTTTTGCGTCGTTTTGCGTCGTTTTGCGTCGTGAATAGCCGTTACACCATTATTCATCCAGCCATCGTAACCGCAGCAACACGTACGGTAGTTGATACCGTAGAATTGCTTTTTCTAAAGCACCCCCTGTTTCAGTCCGGACATCTTTCCTGTGAAGCTCCTCGTGTTCATACAAATGTTTAAGCTTTGTTCAAGCACATTCGGGTTACGTCCACTAAAACTATTGATGCTATTTTTTGTAGGAAACGAAATGGTGGTGAACCCAGATATTAAACTAGTAAAATGTTCAAGCATGCGACCATGTTTAAAAATAACTTTGGCATAATATTGCCACAATTTTGATGCTGGTCCAGGCAGGGCCATTAACCACAGCCCCTGATCAGAGTGCGTTTTATACCTTGTATGGGGAGTCGAAAATGAAGTATAAACCGTTGCGTGAAGTTAGTTTCACTTGTCCTTCAGTTTACCTATTTTTGTAAAATAATAGTAAACTGTTTTCTTGCTTCACGCAGCTTCAGTGCTGCGCTTTAGTAAGCTGTTGCGATTGATCATGTCCAAGTGGTGGTTCGTCTCGTAGCTGGTGTATTTAGTTCGTTTATAGAGGGAGTTAGACCCAACAGGTCATCAGCAACCACTAACAGATGGTTTCGTTACAATGTTCAACAGTGTTTGAGCAATTCGTTTTCTATGTTTTAACATTGTTTCTACATTTTTCTTCGCATTGCTTCAGTACTGTTATTTCCACTGGATTGTACTATACATTAAGCGAATGAGATAAGACATTGAAACGGTCAAAGTGACGTCAAAAGACCTCCCTTTATCTAATATTTCGGCTGCCCGTCTATTTGGTCCTTCTTTTTATTCGCAAAAAATCATAAATGCCCCTGTTGTGTCTTTGGATAGTTACCTGAAAATAAGAACAACTGGTGAGTATATTACTCCTTTTTTTGTTTTGTCAACAAGGTAATCCTCCACGTCTTAAAATAATAATCCCCCCAACGTAGTTGTACTTCGGTCTTCGGATTCGTCGTTCGTTTTTGGCATCTGTAACCAACCTCAAATCCAATGAATCCGAGGCTGATCTTATCAACGAAATGACCGACCGCTTCCCTTGCCATTCGATTAACAAGTGGTGATGTCATGATCCGAAATGGCTATCTTCCAATTGCGTTATTCCTGGCAATCACGAGTGACGTTCTTAATCGTTAACTAAGGCAGATTAGGTTGCCAATCGTGGAATCATCAGTTTCCAAATAAAGACGAAACCATCTTTCCACAGATTCAAAACAAAAGTAGGGCAGATTTTGCTCTTCACTGCCATGCATTTTTGTACTGCCTTGACGATTTTAGCGTTAGAGGAAGCTAAAAAAAAAAAAAAAATTCATCAGTAGTGAAGTCAAAATGGAATAAAAATTTCACTGAAGAAACGACACTAAACGGAACGGTAAAACTAACCGACACAAAAACAAGGAAAATTATACAAAAATTTAGTCTAAAGTTCTACCATTTGCGTCATAGATTCAAAGTTAAGCGCGGAAGAATGGCGTTGGATCAATACGCGTCGTCCTAAATGTAATGTCGGGACGTGTTGACATGGCCGGATGGGGGCGAGGGGGAACAAAGTAGCCCAGAGGCACAAAAGTGCGTCCTTAGATGCAAGATTACGCATGTTTAATATCAAAAGCTTGGTAAACATAATAATAAATGCTGACGCTATCGCTGAGGGGTTTGTCAAAACTACAGACGGGTTCGCGACAATTCGGTCCCGGACAATTCGGTCCCCAAAAAATAAGACCACATACGGCAATTCGGTCCCAAGTCAAAAAAATTTTGCAGTTCAAAAAATAAAATGCCATTAAAATTTGAGCAACAACTATTGCAACTATGACTAAAAAATGAGAGTCTTATGTTGAGTGCAATGCCAGTTTCTACTTTTGTTTACAACTTGAAATTTTAATTTTTTTCAAACTCCCTGGTCATTACGCCTCTATACTAAGGACAGCTTATAAAACCGAGTTAACCCTAAAAAATTTATGTAGTAGAGCGGGAGTTATGCTAAGAAGAACACTGAGCTACAAAGGGGGACGGGGAGGAGTAAATTATTAGAAAAAAAAGGTCATAGGTAATTTGTTAACGCTCCACAATCGTTGCCGCAATTTCAAAACTTGGGGTTCTACACTTCGTTGGAAGTTCGCCCTTTGCTTCTTGAGCAATGGCCAAGGCAACGCTACTGAGCTTGGTCCGTTTAAATGGCTTTGATGGTTTTCCCACACAGTTGGGTGACTATAATGGCTAATCAAAGATTCTATTTCAGCTCTCAGCAGCATTGCTTGTTCTACTGGTATCTGCTAGTGTTGCGTCGTTTATGTGGAGCTCAACTAAACCCACTTAAACACTCGGGCGAGTTACTGTTCTTTTGCGGGACTGAATTTTCGTAGGGTTATTTTTTATACGGGACCGAACTGTCGCACTATCTGTAATTTTGGGACCGAGTTATCCGGGACCGAATTGTCATGGGCCCCTGCAGCACCTGCTACCCGTTACTGACACGAATAGTATTAAATGGAAAAGGCCCTTGCTAGGTGTACTGACACTGTACCAGTAATTAACCGGGTTATGATAAAATAATAATTTTGAAGGTGGGTGACAAACAGTAAATCCGCATACTGTAAGTTTGTGAATCTGCGCTCTAAATTTGTTGATGTATGCTAATACTTATGACGTATGACAACACTACTGGATTGAATGCTGTGCAGCACTCTACTTGCGAGCTGGGAAGAAAGGCAGCAGCTGAACGCTTTTTCATTTTCGTACGTTCATCAGACTGATCTATATTTTAGTAAAAGTTATTAGTGATAAACTCACGGTTATCGAGTATTATACCACGGCTGCAATGATTGGCCCGAGAGTGGGTAAGTCCATCGAGTGCGAAGCACGAGATGGCTTTGCCCACTAGCGGCAGGCCAATCATCACAGCCGTGGTATAATAATCGGTAACCACAAGTTTCTCACCAACAACTAATTTACACCACGGTTGGGACGTCAAGCTAACACGTATTCAATTAAAACGTTTTGTGTTGTTTATTTTGTGTTTGTGAAATTGTTTTAAGAAATACGGTAATAAGTATATCGATATGAATGAAGGTCATTCCATTTTAGTTTGAGGAGGGGGAGGTAGGGGTTAAACGGACGCGTCCTTTGGCTGCGGGTAAGCTCAAGTTTTCGGAGCAGATTGCCGGGAGTGAATAAACTTCGATTTGTGAGACTGCAGGGACAGAAGGATTCCATGCGGGACATTCCGGCAAGATAAGTAATTCTTTTTGTACGTTTGTAGTTTGAATATTGTTTCAAGAAGTACGGTAATACGTATATCGGTATGAATGAAAGTCATTCCATTTTAGTTTGTGAAGGGGGGGGGGGGGAGGTGGGGGTTAGATGGAGTGAATAAACGTAGCTATGGGCTAGACATGTGTGAGTTAGCAGAGATAGGATTACATTCGGGTCATTCTGGCAACTTAAAGGTTGGTTGCCACCAAACGAAAGTTTGGAACATCTAATGCTATCTAGTTCTCCCTTGCGCTTGTTCGTAGCAAGCAAAGGAACGCACAAAGAAATATCTTTTAACACAACGAACAAGCCACATGCCTTCAGAATTATTGAAAATTTGGTACGTCCTCGTACACCTGGAAGCAAGCTGTAAAGATTAACGACATTAATGCCACTAGATGGCGCCATAGTAGAATATAAAGAAAATACCCTGGTGCCATCTAGTAGCATTAATATCGCTAACCTTTACAGCTTGCTCCAAGGTGCACCACGACGCCCCACATTTTTCCTCAATAATTAAGAAGGCACGTAGCTTTGTTTGTTGTGTACTGTAAACGTATTGCTCTGTAAATTCTTTGCTTGCTGCGAGAGAGAACTCGATAAGGCTAGATGCTGCAAATGTAATTTGGTGGCAACCAGCCTCTAAGTAATTTCTTTTGTACGTTTTTATTGAGTTACTTTTTGGACGCTGTGTTTGGTTGTTTATGTGTGCGTTCCCGGTCACGTGATCCTGAAGTGTCAAAAGTGTGGGAATGGGATATCGAAAAAAGTATTGGGCAACTTGATAACCCACTCGTTTTGCGATGACGCACACTTCTGGTCACGGTTAACGGGATTTAATACACGGTGGTGACGTCACGCTAATACATCCCCATGCTAAAAGTGTAGTCGTTATATACGGTTAATGTGAAAACCCACACACGTCACAGTGGGTTAATTTTGATAACCCACACTTTTTTGATAACCCACACTTTTTTGATAATCTAACACTTTTTACGCGGGTCTACACAACCCCTGCTCCACCATGTGACATATGACCCGACTTTATAAAATTACCGTACACAGCACGAACATAAACAGGCAACCAACATAAACAGGCACATTTACAACCTGCGACATTTTTCTTTCTAGCCTAACATGGAAAAAAAAAACTCGCGTACTATGCTAGACCCCCACCCACGAAGGAATGGCCCAACCCGGCAATCTTTCGTACCAACGGTATGAAAACTAGGCTACTGACACTCCCTAAACACACCTAAAAACCTACGATACTCAAGCGAATAGCGCATTTTATACGCTGTATCTTATTTAGACTAATAAAGTAGAAAAAATACAGTTTTACCTTAAACACAAAAGTCGGTAACTGGGACTGGATATACGGACGTCCTCCCATACGTGAAACTTTCGTAGACAGGAAGTTTAAACCGGAAGTTTGAGTTCAGGAATTTACGTCATGATTCAAAAATAAAATTTTCAAATAAAATTTTTTTAAATCTCAGATAACTAGATATGTTAGCTCGACGTCACACCTTAGCATTAAAACACATATCCGTGAGGTCTAGCCGTTTTAACGGGGGTATTCGATCGTCTGCTCGAAACGGCTAGTCCAATATCTCGGCCGTGGAGGGAAATCAGCAATTTCCCTCCACCCCCTCGATATTGGACTAGCCGTTTCTCGCAGACGAGTGAATATCCCCGTTAAAACGGCTAGACCTCAGGGATATCTATTACTTAACCTATTGAAATTAGCATGGCGTTGAGTTAGCGTGACGTTACAGCCGTGGTATAAACCTCAGTAAGGTGATTTTGCCGCCACTCAATAGAAATAAGGAGCAAAAAAATACGTGTCTTGAATCGTGTGTAAGGGACGGTTCACAAATTGCGAAACACTTTTTAGCAATGCCCTTTGTAACACCATTGTAACACTTGGTGTAACCCCCTACCTAAAAATACGTAACATTACCCCCCCCCCCCCATCAATTGTATACATTTTTTTTATACATTCGTTTCTATAAGTGGTTAGTACCTAGGGGCGTAATGTTCAGGATTTTCCACACAAAAAAAAAAATAGAAATTTGAAGTTGTAAACAGAATTTAACAAAATAATTTAGCTTTAGAGAAAAAGTGTAGTAAAAAATTATTTGCGAGAGTTAAAGGGACACCCGGCTGCCTTGTAACATTCCGCGAGCCAAATTACAGCTACGCGCACATCGTCATACGAGCAATTACAGCGCCAAGGTCGGCTGGGGTGGTAGCTGCGTTCCTCGCATAACTGCTGTCTCGGTTGGGTTTGGGAATTGCACGAGACAGAATCAAGTCAACGGTTGTGTCGTCACAAACCGGAATGATTCATGTACTTTAAAATCACAATTTATAATTTTCTAGGCTAGTGTCTTATAATTTTGCTTCGGCGATCTATTGGAATAATTAATTTTAATTTTTACCGCATTAGTCTATTAGATTTTAGATCTCATGGTAATTATAGGAAATTAGTAGATCTACACACAGAGATGAAACGTCATGATTATTTTACGCACGCAATGCATCATACAGTTACGGGTAGTTCTTAAGTATAGTTAACAATATTCAACAGAAAATCTCCTAGACGCCACGTTTTAAAACGGTTTTTTGCAAGGGAAAGACTAACGGTAAGTAAATAGACCTTTCGGGCCGTACTTGATGTGGTGGATCGAAAAAATGGCGCTGGGAGGTCCCTTTAATGTGTTGCGTAACACTTCCTCATTCCCCTCCTTCCCTCATCGTAACAGATGGCAACAAGTATTTCTTAGCAGCACAAATTGAACCGGTCATGGAACTCCCCAAGACCTGAGGCCTGACCCACCAAGTCCCGCAAAGAGTGCCACCCCCCCCGGGGCCCCCTGGGGCTTGACCAACAAATTCTTGCAAGTCGAGCTAAAATCATGAAATTTTGCACACAAGTCTTTTATAGACAAATCGAACTAACTATGGAACTGCCTCGAGATACTCTCCAAGGCACCCCAACGCCCTCCCATGGGCCCACCTGAGGCCTGACCAACAAATTCTTGCAAATAGTGCTAAAGGAATGAAATTCGGTACATAAGTCATTGTTAGCGGTACAAACCAAACTAGCTACGGAACTCCCGTGAAATCCCCCAAGGCCCTTCACAGCTCCCACTCATTCATGCTCCGTGAGACTGATACCCGAAAACTTCTTCTTGGGCGTACTAAAAGCGTGCATTGCGGTACACCAATCATTCTAAGCCGTTGAAATGGAACTAGCCATGAATCCCCACGAAATACCATCAAAGCGTAGCCCCCTTCCCTTCTGCGCACCCCCATGAAGCATCGATGACCACCAAATTCTTGCTGAACGTATTAAAAACATGCATTGTAGCAGTAGAAATCGAACTACATACGGAACCTCATGATATACATCCAAGCCCCCCCCCCCCCCCTCCCGCGTTCCTCTCTGTGTCCTTTCCACGAGGCTGATGACTACCAAATTCTAGTTCGATTTTTCTGCTAAAAATGACTTGTGTACCAATTCATATTTTAGTGCGATCAGCAAGAATTTGTTGGTCAATAGCCCCTTATATAGGTGAGTGTGGTGGGGGAGGGGTATCTCGAGGGTTTCCGCAGCTAGCTCGATTTATAAGCTAAAATTGACATGTGTACAAAATTTCATGGCTTTTAGCTAGACGTGCATGATTAACCCAAATTCTGTCCCGTAACAGCTGTATACACCTGGCGATCGAACCACTTGAACCGATGTTCAAGTTTTATAGCCTAAAACGTAGGTATGATGAAGGCCTAGGGCCTTTTGAACGCTATTTTAATGTGACTACAATTGTTGTTGTTCTTCTTCTTGGGGAAATTTCAATTGCTCTCACAGAGATTTAACCAAAGAACTGATTTTCAATTTTTGTAGCTTAAAGTTGATTATTAAAAAGGCTCTGTTATAACAGCTATTTTAAGGTGTCTACACATTATTGCTGTTCGTCTTGTTGGAGAAATTTTGCTCACACCTAGAGATCGTACCAAAGAATCGATTTTCAATTTGTTATAGCTTAAAGTTGGGTACTAAGCAGGCTCTCTTATAACAACTATTTTAAAGTGATTGCAATATTCTTTTCTTTGTTGTTGTTGCTGGAACAAGAAAAAAAAATTAAAGATATTAGTATTAAAAAACGCTTAAATGTATAAAATACGGATGTAAGCCTTAAAAAACTTAAAGCCCTAAAGGAACAGATATTAGAAAAAGACATGTAAGCCATCAGCGTCGCACTAATACGTCTAAAAGAATCTCCAGCGTCCCAAAAACAAGCTGGAGCTTCTTTTACACATATTGCATATTAGTGCGATTCTGATTGCTTATTACATGTCTTTTTCTAATATCTGTTTCTTGAATGAATATGTACAATGCAAAAATTCCGAGTGCTGCACATATATATAGCACTGGGACATATAGCACTACACATACATGTGTGAAAAACTCGAAAGCGCGAACTATTTACACGACCTGATTATTTACAAAACTTTCCCCAACTCTGCAGGTATGTCCCAAGTTTAGTGTTAATTAAGAAACTACGTTATTTTAATTCATA
>JAHWFP010219980.1:62908-88092 GCA_023313725.1 Lithobius niger | reverse complement strand
TGGGGGGGGGGGGGGGAAGCGTATGATGAATGGTAAGCCTTTTTTTAATTTTTTGTGTAATATTGCAGTTACACTTTTCAAAAACGTTAGAATATGAATGCTTCGAAGTGATGATGCAGGTTTGGTATCCAATTTCAACCTACGAGCGTTAATTTCAGAAAATTCTGTTACAGTGAGATTCAAAACGAAAAATTATTCTTGCTTAACGACCAGGAGGCCGACTCCGAAGAGAACCTACAGAAAATTTCACCTTTTCCAGTAAGGCCAACATGCTAATAATTTATGCATTTCAAAGATGAATTTGAAAACGCAGCGGAGCAAAAAATACAATATGGCTAAGAAAAAACTATAAAACAGAAAAAAAAAACTAGTAACCCCGAAAGTGGTTTTAATCAATGCCTTTAAAACACTCCTCTGCTGTATGGGAAAACTGATCGTAAGAAGAGAAGTCCACTGAGCTTGAACTTGAACATTTGTAGTCTAATTTATTTATTCATTTCTAACTTTTTTCCTACCAAAAAACAAACACCGTTCGGTATTTTCGTGGCCGTGTCTGTAAGCCTAGAGAGAATATTACGTGTACCGGGAACAATTTCTTTCTAGGAAGTAAGGGCGCATAAGATACAAGGAGGTAAAAAAAAAGAAGGGAAAATAAATAATAATTTGGTTCCTAAAATCAAGATTGCCTACACAAGCGTTTCTCCTTTCTGCGGTCGAGTAGCGTAGTAGGAGCTCGTAGGAGGGTTCAGCTCGTCAGCCCAGGTCTCTATCGCTTGTTCATTCCTGGAACCTCTCGTGTAGAGTTGATGCGAGATTTTGTCCGTGATTTTATGCGAGATTCTGTTCGATTTTTAGTTCGTGTTTTCTTGCGTCGGTAAAATTATTCATCATCTTTTTTTCTGCACGATTTGATTGGTGATAATTTTCAAACTGGGAAGCATGGATTTAATGCATGTTTTTGCGACATGAATTGCAATACGATGCGTATTGAGAATAGATTTTGTAGTGAAATATAGTTTTGAATAAAAGCAGTAATGGCGCTCCATAATCGTGAACCATAAAATCATTTCTAGGCTCATCTTAGTATTTGAGAAAGCCCAACCAAAGACTCGCAAACTTTTTCCTAAATGGAACCTCCCTCTCGTATTTCAAAGCATCGCTCGCCCGCCATACGATTCCGTCGGATTCTACCATCCACCTCACTCAAAAGATGGTATTCCTGTTCGCCTCAGCGGGACGATAAAGCAGGCTAGCGGCCTTTTCCAGCTAAGACAAACACATTCGTTATTCAAAAACTTCAATATCGGCCTGCACATTTCAGGGCCAAAAACTCAAAAAAACTGATGTGACATCCAACCTGTGACTATTCAAGCATTGGGTCCTCCGGTGCACGCGAATGACGAAAAGAAGCTGAAGCACCCTATCCGAGCACTCCGGCTTTACTTCGAGAAAACAGCTCCCCTACCATCCACATACTCGGTCAACGAAACGACTTCACCCCAACGCCCTTTTTCCTGCAGGTGTACTCTACTTCAGAAGTGATACCATTAGTAGTAACTCCATTTAAGCTGGGCCAATGGATTTGTAATGTGATACGACGTCTTACGAACTTGGCCCAAATCATGTGGACATTCCTGCGGAAATTAGACCACATGAGCTAAGAGCAAAGGAAAACTACAATGCTACAATGTTCGCTAGGGTCAACAATTAAAAACATGCTCCCGATGCGAGAAAACCATAAGGACATTCAAACATAAATTTAATTTTCAACAAGAAGTTTCTCGTCTTGGTCACAATAAAAATCCTAAAACGCAAAACTAAAACCCCATAAAGGGGTTGACCTTCACCATGGACCGGCCATCTTGGAAAGACTGAAGATTTCAAGATGGCTGGTCCATGGCTCCATGGCGAGACCAACCCATTTACGGTGCTTCAGTTTTGTGTCTCAGGGATTTTATTGTGACCACGACGAAAAAATTTACGTTGAAAATTAAATGTGTTTGAATGTCCTTGTGGTTTCCTCACATCAGGAGAGTGTTTTTAATTGTTGAGCTAATAGCACTTGTGTCATCATAGGCATACATCTACTAGACTAAGTGGTGGCAACCTGCTCGAGGAACCACTAAAATGTATTCGTCAGCCACCACCCCAGAGACAGTACGAGTGATGCAAGTGGTTCAGAAATCTAGTGTGTCGCTAGTGTGCCGCCGCCAAGCAACAGTAGATCATCCAATTTTAGACATATTAAAAGATATTGTTGATGAAAAAAGGTCAAGATGGCAAGGCCAGTGCGGCGTTTTTTCCTTGCCCTACATCAGTGGGGCGTTCTAACACAGGCAGAAGCTCTTTGTGGTTTGGTGTCGAAGGAAAAGTACCAGGAAATATGGAGGTTGGCGGCAGATATTGGTATGGATGAGGTGGACCTGAATTTATATGGGGTGAGTGAACGAAACGAAGAGACTGTGGATCTAGGGTTGAAAGATGATAACATAGACACCATGAAGGACACCAATGCAGATTGTAACAATGTGGTTACTGAGGAATTGGGTGGAGATCGGGATTCGGATAGGAGAGGAGTGGTTAGGGACGGGATGTACCATAGAAAACCCAGTGGTGGTGAACGCGGGTCAGCAGGTGTGGGGGTGTCAGTTGCGCCCAAGGTTTCCTATGTGGCTGTAGTAACCTCCCGGTGGAGCCTGTGGTGGAGGACGAAGCTGCTGCACTTAAGATGGAGGAGGGTGGCCAAGATATCGTACACCATGAGCCACAAGAGGTCCCACATGATCTCGCGTGGCTACAGCGTTTGTATTAAGGAGCCCTGGCAAACATTTCCATGGAGAGGACGCTTGTTGTATTGGCGGCCGAGGCTGGTCGCCGTATTTGTTGGAAAACGTGTGTGATGCACTGGTGGAAGTTGTTGATCTGCGACGAATTGCTGGTCTCTGTTGGTTGAGGGCAAATAATGCCTTTCAGGTAGAATTTGCGGACCGGGAGGCAAAGGTGCTGGTAAAGGAGAGGGGCCGTCTTCAGGTAGGTGGCCACCCAGCGACTGTTTATGACTTGCAGGATCGCTCCCTCAAGTTTCGGATGCATTGGCTCCCGCTGGACGTGCCTGATGCGGCTATTGTGAGAGCTTTGGCAGATTTCAGGGAAGTTACTGGGTTGCGGCATGAGTACCACTCATTGGAAGGATTGTGTCACTGTCGTACTGGGATTAGGTGCGGTACTTTGAAGCTAAGGGACTAAGTGCTCGTCCAGGACGTCCCTGATGTGGTTAGAGTCCTGGGAGTCGCCTCCCTGTTGTCTGTGGCGGTCAGTCCACCCAGGTGCATGAAATACAGAAATAGAGGACACGTGAGACATTTTTGCCTGTTTGTTGTCTGGCATGTTTGCAACGTGGCCTTACCTCGTGACGCCCTGTGTGTCTACTTCGCACCTCCTGTGCCTTCCCAACCTGTAGCTGCTGTAGATGAGGTGGTAGGTACCCTTGCTCCTTCTAGAGCCAACAGCCCTCCAGCAGCTGATTCTTCAAGCGCTTGGTCTACGCAGAGAAGGCCACGGCGACGAAAGGTTTCGTCTTCTTCCCGTTCGGCTTTGGCCAGTTCTCCACCTCTCCCGAAACAGGTGGCAGTGGAGGAGAACCGTTTTTCACTCTTGGTTTGTCAGGAAGATTTCGAGGAGAAGGAGGAAAGTGGTGATTTGCTGAACGGTACAGTGAAGATGGTGGGGAGCGGACCCAGACGGAAGTGAGCCTGGATTCTGCAGTTCCTGGTGTTAGTGGTGGTGAAGTGCTCAACTTTGTGGTGTTAGTATGGGAGGTGATATACCGAGTGAAAGTGTTCATAATGGTGGGAATATGTGTTGCCTTTGCGGAAACCAGTGCTTCAAGAGTGTTAGCGGATGATGATCGAGTTAGCAGCTTAGGCAGTTAGATGTGGTGTGTAGTGACACAGCATTGTCGTGGTCCAGCGAGGTAGCTATGCTTAATGGGGAGTCAGATGGTGGTGAAGTGTCTGTTTCAAACAGGGGAAACAGTGATACGTTCTCTCAAGAGGGAGAAAATGAGCTGCTGATGGTGCAGGTGTCTCCGAAGTGTGTTGTGATGTTTATCCTGCTCCATCCGTTATTTGTACCTGAAATGTACGAGGTATAGGGAATAAGGGGGAAGAGTTGGAGTGGTTGGGAACTAAAGTTGAAATTTTGGGTTTGGTTGAAACCAAGCTGCTAGTCGGGTTTGTCCCAAGTGTAAATGTTTTTTTGTGCATCGCTGGTCCTGGCGGCTCAGGGGTGAAGGTGCTCATTAAGGATTGGGACCCGTTTGTGACCCCCCCCCCTTTTGGGGGTGCTGACGCATGTGTGTTCCGGGTGTGGTGGGGTCTAGGGTGGTTGACCATAGGTGTAGTTCACGTCACTGGAAAGGTCTTGTGTCATGAGTGGGTGGAGTGGGTTGGGTCCCTCCTCCGGCCCTTGGTTTTAGTGGGGACTTCAACGCACATTACTGGCTCTAGGGGAGTGGTCGTTGTGATGCCCATGGGCATCTGATTGCTGAATCCGTGGACTGTTTGGGCCTCTCTGTGCTGCAGAATAGCACACCTACGTTTGTAAAGAGGTATGGGAACCAAATCCAGGAGTCGGTCCTGGATATGTTCCTCTGCTTGAACGAGCTGGCTTCCCGGTTCTCATTCAAGGTATCTTCGTATTTATGGGGTAGCGACCACTTTCCTGTGGAGTTAACCTGGGATGGCAGGGGGCGCGGGCGATTTGGTGGTGTTGTAGCGCAGGTTCCGCCAGTTGTCGGTTCTGGTGAGTTTGCCCCTTGGCTTAGAACGTGGGTTGTTGGGAGGTGTGATACCAAGCGATGCCTGTGTGGAAAATCTGGTAGACGGGGTCATGTGGTGGTGTGGTGGACTTCGGTGTGTGTGACTGCTGTGCGGGATCGTCTCTCTGTCTGGCAGCGGTTTTGCCAATGTCGGTCTGACCAACGGTGGTTCGAGTTTGTTGGGATTGGCCAAGAGACTCGGTTTCTTATCCGCAGGAAGAAGGCAATGTTCGGAGCGAGGCTTTGCGACCAGGTATCTTGGGGTCTTTCCCTGTCGCGTGTCTGGGACTTGGTTCGCCCGCGTGATGTAAGTGCTACTGTTGCTTGGGTTTTTGGCCAGTCCAACGGGGTTTTTAGGGGCCCAAAGATGGCTGAGGCTTTTAATGCCAATTTCGCAGAGGTATATGGTTCACCGAGGGGTCCTCCTCCCCCGCCCACCAACTTGGGGGTCGGGTCGGATGAGGCTGACCAGCTGCTTGTCTTACAGGAACTCTCTGCAGCATTAGCTCTTGTCGGCTTGGGAGTGCTGTGGGGATTGACGGGGTCTCTTATGAAGACCTCCGTGGCCTTGATCGGGATGGGCAGAAGGCGTTGTTGGATTTCTTTCAGACCCGGTTCGACGGGGCCCCAGTTCCGGTCTCCTGGCTCTTCTCTGTTCTTACCCCGGTGCTTGGCAGGGGCAAGCCCTGCTTCTCTGTCATGAGTTACCGGCCAGTTGTGCTCCTACGCACGCACGCAAAATCTACGAGAGGATACTAATCAATAGACTGGTGTGGCAAATTGAGGGCTCGGGCGGGTTGTTCGGCGCTCAATTTGAGTTCCGGAAGAATCGGGGAGCTCAGGACGCGTTGCTGTATCTTGAGTCGGGCATCAGGGAGGGTTGGGTTAACGACTGCTTTGCGGTAGCCGTTTTCCTGGACATAAAGGCGGCCTACGATATGATTGATTTATCGTGGGTAGAATTTTTCCTGAGGTCCCTGGGTGTTGGCAGAAAGCTTCTTGCTGCTGTTATGGTGCTGCTCCGTGTGCGGCGCTTTGTGATAAGGGCAGGGGGTGCATGGTCCAGTGTTAGCTCCACTGACTGCGGCCTTCCCCAGGGCAGTTGCCTGAGCCCTGCTCTGTTTGCAGTGGCGATCAACGCTGTCCTAGTAGAGATGAACTCTTTGGTCAATGTGGTCGCCTATGCAGATGACGTGGCAGTTTGGCTTACGGGGAGGGACTTGCCTGTGATTTTGGCTTCTCTTGAGGCAGCCATTGAAAGGGGGTCGTGCGCACTGGCGGCTAGAGGCCTTCAGTTAGCCAGTGCCAAGGCAGAGCTGATGATTTTCTGCCGAGGGAAGGCCTGGGAGGGCTCCATTTTGGTAAACGGGTTGCGGGTCGTAGCGAAGCTGAAGGTTCACTACCTTCGTTTTTGGCTGGACCTGCAACTGTTGTGGACCCACGATGTGGCAGCCGTAAAGCAAAATGTGTCAGCCCGGTCGAATGTGCTGCGGTCTATCGCTACTAATGCGTCCGTTGCGAAGCGTGCCACTATCCTTTCTTTTTACAAGGTCTATGTTCGCTCTTGCGTGGATTTTCATATTCCTGGTTTGGCCAGCTCTCGGCAGGCAATTAAGGAGGTTCAGAGCTGTTGGCTAGAATCTGTCTACGGGCGGTTGGGAGGGGCAGGTCAGAACTATTGGGTCGTATTCTGTTAGACTATATGTCCCTGTCGGATAGGGCCCGTGGTTTGCTTGGTGCTCCAGGCCAGGGAGCCACACTTCTTCTGCTGGACAGGATGGGTGGCTTTCCTACTCCGGTTTCTGTCCATCCATCCGCCCTGTGGCTGTGGTGTCCGGCGGCGGCTTCTGTGCAGTCGGAAAGAGGCATGACTAGTCGTTCAGCTGTTCAAGTGTTCTGTGATGCTTCCTTCTTCGTGGAACGGGGGGAGGTTGGTGTCTGTGTTCCGTGTTGGCGGCTGGAGTACCGGATCTCTCTTCACCCGCTCCCCTCGGCCTTTGTGGGGGAGCTTGCTGCTATTTCTGTGGCACTAGACATTGGTTCGGAAATGCAGTTGCCCGAGTTCTGCGTACTCACCAACTCGTTGGCTAGTATTGGCTTCCTGAGGCGTTGTTTTCTGTCTCTCCAATGTTCCCACACGGTCGCTTTTGAGATAGAGTGGAAGGTTTTTGTCCTTTGCCAGTGCAGCAGGTCAGTCTCCCTTGAGTGGACTGCGGGCCACTCGGGCTGCTTTGGTAAAGAGCTGGCGGACTGTTTCGCCAGGCAGGGCTCGGATGGTGAAGGGGGTGTGATCAGTCTTGCCATGGGTCCCAGGGACCTACGGTCTGTGGTTGCAAGGACTGTTGAGCGTGAGTGGGCTGCGGAGTGGTCTGCCAGTCCAGTGGGCAGGGGTTTGTATGAGTTGCACCCAATTATAGCCTGCCCTAGGTCTCTTGACAGTTTCTCCCGTCGCGATGCGGGTTTGCTCTCCAGACTTCGAACTGGGCATGTTCAGCTCAGGGCTCACCTGTTCAGGTTGGGGTGGTCTCGCTCTCCTCTTTGTACCTGTGGTGGTGGAGAAGAGACTGTACGTCATTTTTTGGTGGAGTGCCCTTTTTGGGCTGCTCAGCGGTGCTTTGCCCACAATGTAAGGGTCGACCCAGTTCGCGTAGCCCTCTGCGTCTCCCCACAATTGGTGTTAGGTTTAGGCCCCCCTGCGCAGGACCTTCGGGTTTCGTAAGGCAACACGATGGTTCACCTAGAGTTCCAGGAGTTTCTCTTGTTCCCGGTACTTTGTGCATAGGGTCCAGGGTGTTTGCTGGTTTTTGGTGGTTTGTAAGTTGCTTGGTGTACTAGTGGCATTTGGTGTCTGTAGTTTTCAAGTAGGGTAGACTGAGCACTTGGTGGTATAGGCCTGTAAGCTCAAATAAAATCAATCTAGCAGACTGTCTTTTAACTGAAACAAGCTTATACCTGATTTCAGCATACTGGTGTAAATTTCCCATGCTGTAGAAATCTTTGCAAATCGTTTGAATCACTTGTCTTGGGTCCAGTAACAAAGAAAATCTCACTATTAAAATCTGGGAACGTGTTCTTTATGGAGTAAAAGTGCCCACAATAACGTTGTTTGTGTTACTAGTAACTAGCTAATCCACAGCCCCCATGTTAATTCTCATAGGGTATAAAGGCACCTGTACAGATCACTAGGGAAAGTTGCCAAATCCAAATTTCGGTAGACAAGTAAGGTGTTCAAATGGGGAAGTGCCTTTTCTAAAATGGGGGTTGCAGGTAGAAGCACGTGGTCATGAAGTGGTTCATAAGTGCAAAATTATTGTTGTAACCATTGATTGTATTGTCATCAACAGTAGATTATAACATGCATAAGTGCTATACGCTTATAGTTTCAGTAGTTAATTGTCAGAATACACTGTTGTTGCAAATAGGTGGTTTACTTACGCAGTAAGTTTAAGTTTGTAGCAGGGTGTGCGGCCACGGCCTGAATGAATTTCTCATTAGTGGTTAACTAAGAGACAGGGTATCTTTTATTGCATAGGAACTTATTTAAGTCCTTGCAATTACCATACTCTTATGCTTGTTATTAATTTATTTGGAATGGCAATGGCAAATGTGAAAATTATGAATGAGAAAATTTATAGACATAAAATACCTCCAGACTAAAAAGGCAGAGGGATTGTTTGTACATTCACAGGCCTATTAATGTTGTGATATCCACCCAAAACCAAAACAGGTATAAGAGAAGCCGCCAAGTTTTCAAAAAGGGTCGGCCTTTGAAAGTAGTGATATCATTCAGCCAGAGAAAGGCCGCCAAGGTTAATCCTATTAGCTATTTTTTTCACACCGAATAATACTTTGGACATTAAATGAAAGCTTGAAGATTGCTACCGCTAGTAGCAATCTTCTAGTTTTCATTTAACCTTCGAATAGTAGGTGCGATTAACGTGGCTAATAGGATTAACTTAGCGGCCTATCTCCGGTTGAATATCACTTAACTTCAGTAGAACCAACACGCCTCTTCACATTCACTGAACAAGAAAGATTCAAAAGCATTGCGACAAAACAAGATGGCGGCTCCCTTTGCACAGTAAGCAGAGCAGCACACCTGGCTGGATGAAATAAAAATATTTATTTTTTAATTTGAGCATGGGAAAGCCTAAATTAATAGATTTTAGCATGAATACTGAAGATAAATATTTTAACGATAGTAAAAACTAATTTTAATCGTGTTAAAATTTTCGTTTTAATGACATTTTTCATTTCATTATTTTTTTTACCGTAAATCGTGGATTAAATGCCCATGAGCTTAAGCAGTTAATTTGGCAAAAATAGGGGGTGTGCTTTAAATCAAGCATTATCAATTTTCTAAACTTTCTGGACATCTATTACAGAAAATTCGAAGCTTTTGAACAATCTCTGAATGACCAATTTTTACATCCTTTTAATTGATGTGAAGAAGGGTGAAGGCTTATGTGAGAGATGCTCAGACCTTGTGCAGGTGCTAAACGAAGAGTCCACTATTACTACAGGGAGGGAGAAGGGGTCAGTAAACATAGCAAGCAGTACTATCTTTATTCACATCATATAACTTTTAGATAATTTTTCGTAGAAAAACTACTATTCGAGGGGTGGGTTTTAACTCCACTATTTCATGATTTTGACTTTACAGCATTTTAGAGGTTGGGCTTTAGCTTCAACTGGGCTTTTAATACACGATTTACGGTACACACAAACTGTTTACAGTAAGACTGCCTCTTTTATAATTTAATAGGTTCCTTTTTTCTTTCATTGACTTTGAGATTTTGATTGAAGCATTTGTTGATTTCATTTTCATGGCAACGTTGGCGCCTTTACGTGTAGCGTACGCCGTCCACACTTTTCTTCTTGGCGTCGAAATGCTTATCGTGCATGCTGTCAGAGGGCGGCAGAAGCAGCATCAAAGCGGCAGATTTTTTTGATGTGTCTGAGGGAAGCAGCAAATTGAAACACAATTCTGCGGTACATAATTTTCAATAAGATTAGTCACAGTCTGCGATAACTGTGCTTTTGAAACGTCCAATTTGACATTGACAGAAGCTTCGGCAGATCACTATGTGAATCTTGATGGGAAAGAGCGTGGCAGAACCTCGTCGCTGGATGCAAAAACACAACAGAAATAACCGTGTTAAAGTTCATTATTTTCAATTATAGGCTGAATTTTACCTTCGAAGGGATATATATGTGGAAGATTTTGATTCGATGGAAGTGGAACTGCAACATTGTTCCTTCGAAGTGTTTCCAAGTAAAAATAAAATGACAGAATTTGGAGAACAAGTGATGGTGATTGTCTCATGTTGCGGGTAGCTTGTAGCTGGTCCAATAGCCGCTTACGCCTTCTTTGTTTCAATTGGAGTGCGGATTTGCGTTGCATTTCGGTGATCTTGTCCCAGGTAGCACGGCTAAATGAACAGCGGATTGTGCACGGATTACGGAAGTAATCACAGGTGCGGTGTTTCTGACAGAGAGAGTTTATGAGAGAGAGTTTGATTGCACATTTTGTTCGAGATCGGTGATGGTTAACTTCCAGTGGCCCTGACTAGTCAGGGGGGGGGGAGGAGATGAGGCTTAATGTCAACGCGCCCATAACCCCCCCCCCCCCCCCCCCCCCCGACTAGTGCGATTAAGTTTTCCCGCCAAAGCGCCGGTGTGTGCAACGGGTCGCGGAAAGCAGACACGTTGAGACGAGAAATCCCGCTAGAGGCATCGATGCTGCTGTCACTGTCGTCGAAGCCTTTCGCAAAAGTGCACAGAGGATGCCTGAACGAGGGTCAGGCTGAGAATTTTGTTGAGAAGCGACGGAAGGTGATCAGGGTGATGATGACAGAGTGACTTGTGATGTAACATGATGTTGGAGCGACAGAGACGTGGGCTGAGTCGAACAAAATTTCAAAGGGGGAGACGTGTTGGTCTAAAGCGAGATCCCACGTGACAAGAGGTGTGGAGGTCGCCGGTCGAATGGTGTGAGCGTGCATCTTCAGCTGATCTCTTAAGCGACAGATGCCGCAGGCTGACGTAGCATGTTTTTAGGTAAAGAATGAAGGCCAACTTGTGGACAAAACATTGCTGTCTCCAATGCCGAAAGGCAATCCTGAAATGGCATAAAGGACAGCCTAGCCAACATGATTGTGTCGGAAGAGATTGTTCCCGATGACGCGACGTGATAACTTGGTATCGTGGCCTATGCAGGCCAGTGCGCCAGATATGGGATTGAAGCCGAAGAGAATGAGGCTGTCCATGAACGACAGCTGAGCCCTGCTGATCGATGAAGCGGTTGATGCTAGGTGCGGAAGCTGGGGAAGACAGATCCGGTCCCGAAGGGCAGATGGTGCCGGATCGTCTGAGAAATGAAAAGGCGTGAGGTTCGGTAGACGAAAGGTGGCCAGCCAGCAAGTATCTTAGTCGCTGGACAGATGGTGGAGAATTACGCCTGCGAAGGCTCTTCATGAGGTCGCTACGTCGATCCGCTCGCTGGGACGGGACCCTGAAAGGGAGCAGACGAAAGCGGCGACGGACGCCGGTCATGACGTCTTGTGACTGCCACTATGACACAGGGTGGACTATCCGAGGCGGCCAACGGTTGGAGGGTAGGTTGAAGATGCTCGCGAAGCTGAAGACAGTTGTCAAAAGCGGGGAAACAGTTCCCATGTGTCCAAAACACAACGGAATGTGGCCTAAAGAATTAGATATAAAATTATGACTGAATCAAGAGGAGAGCAATGATAGTGGACGGAGCAGTGTTATCAGCAAAGCTAGTGAGGCTGACGAGAAGCATCGGGGTGGCAGCGTTTCAAGCCGTCAGTTGCTGAAGCAGAAGTCAACTTGATGTCACTGCTGGTGATGACAGGCCAGGACTGACGAGCTGATGGACCCGTGGGAAAGGAGTGTGCGGGACTGGGAACTGTGACGTTGCTTGGCGGTATCGACAGGAAGTGACGATGCTTGTGAAGAGCTTTATGTGAGGGCGTTACCGTAGCCCACCAATCCTGAACGTTCTGTAAAGAACGTGACGGCGAGGGTCAAGACGATCGTTGCCTGCAGTGGGAGTTATGTATGGCACCGTCCATGAGCGGCGAGAAGGGAAAGAAGAAAGGCCTCAGGGAGCGTCAGATGACAGGCCTAGAGGAGCATCAAGCGACTAGTCTGGAGGAGCATCGGACGGAAGGCATAGAAAAATCTCGGACGACAGGTCCAGAGGAGCCCCAGATAACAGGTCTGGAAAAGCCGCAGACAAAAGGTCTAGAAGAGCTGCAACGACAGGTCCAGAGGCGCTTCAGACGAAGGTGTATAAAAGAGCTGCAGCCGACAGGTCCAGAAGAGCTTCAGACAACAGATCTATTCTGGAAGAGCTGCAGTCAAAGAGGAGCTGAATTTAAGGATCAACCACAAGGGATAAAAGACGCGGTATTATTGCTGATAGTTGTGCTGTGGGGAGCCGATGGAAGGGCGGACAACGGCACGGTGAACAATAGCCGGCAGAGGAGAATGGCATCCCCTGACTTCCTTGTTGACTTACCGTAACGTACGCAACACCAGGCTACGGATGTGACACGCGCACGCACCACTACCAAGATTCTACTCCAACCGTCTGCTAAATTCGAACTTCCCACACCATTACTTGCTTCG
Organism: Lithobius niger; assembly: GCA_023313725.1. NCBI lineage: Eukaryota > Metazoa > Arthropoda > Chilopoda > Lithobiomorpha > Lithobiidae > Lithobius > Lithobius niger. The sequence continues at coordinate 75,617 of JAHWFP010219980.1, read as the reverse complement.
CAGACGGCCTTGCATCAGCTCTCGCGTTCATCGTTTTCACTTTCACTTCCTGTGCGGAATGAATCGTTTTTCACTGTGCAAGCCGCTCAAGCCGCTGCTGGGAAAAAATTTTCCATTTTGGCTCAAGTTTCCCACTAAGTTCTAGGGGTTATGATTTCAGCTATTTGGTTGTATGCAGTGAAAACGACGAACGAGAGAGCTGATGCAAGGCCATCTACGAAGCAAGTAAGGGAGTGGGAAGTTTGAACGTAGCAGACGGTTGGAGTAGAATCTTGACTGGCAGTGGTGGGCGTCTCACATCCGTAGCCTGACGAAGAAAACCCATAAGAAGTTTTTGAAAATTCGCTAGTTTGAAGAAAAACTGAAATTTTAAGTGTTGCGTACGTTACAGTAAGTCAACAAGTAAGTCAGCGGATGCCCTCTGCAGGCTATCGTTTACCGTGCCGTTGTCCGCTCTTCCATCGGCTACCCACGGCACTGCTATCAGCACTAATACCGTGTCGCTTGTCCCTTGCGGTTGATCCTTAAATTCAGCTCCTGTTTGACTGCAGCTCTTCCAGACTAGATCTGTTGTCCGAAGCTCTTTTGGACCCGTCGGCTGCAGCTTTTATACACTTTCGTCGGAAGTGCTTCAGGATCTGTCGTTGCAGCTCTTCTAGATCTTTCGTCTGCGGCTCCTCTGGACCTGTCGTCCGAGGTTTTTCTCTGCCTTCCGTCCGAAGCTCCTCCAGTCCTGTCACCTTTAGCTCTTCTAGTCTTTTTGTCCGTAGCTCCTCCAGACTAGTCGTTTGAAGCTCCTCTACGCCTGTCGTCTGACACTCCTTGCGGCCTTTCTTCTTTCCCTTTTCGCCGCTCATGGACGATGCCATACATAACTCCCACTACAGGTAAGCAACGATCATCTTGACCCTCGCCGTCTTCGCAGCACATCCAGGAGTGGTAGGCTACGGCAACGCCCTCACATGAACCTCTTCACAAGCATCGTCACTTTCTGTCGATACCGCCAAGCAACGTCACAGTTCCCAGTCCCGCACACTCTTTTCACCACGGGTCCATCAGTTCGTCATCAGCAAGTGGGATGCTGGCGACAGTTTGATGATGGCAACCGACTGGAAGGATCGCCCACCCGATCCTTTCAATCGGTTGCCATCGTCAGTACCGGGGGATGAGAGATCAATGTTCTTGGTCGTGGATTGCATCCAGTCATCCGTGAACCGCTATGGAGGTGCGGTAGGAGGGGCTGCCGGGCGCTTGCGATTGAAAGATCGCAGGGCGGAGTCCATGAGTGCATGCACTTGTTCTTTGGAAAGAGGCTGGGATTCCATACCAGGCGGTAGCGACCGTGAAGAGGTTGAGCGCCGGGACGATCGAGATTTTAAGTCAATGGGTTCATCCGCAGGAGGGACCGAGCACTTCCGTTTAGCTTGGTGGGCCTTGACTTGAAGCTTCAGGCGGAAGTATCGTTCTTTAGCCTTGAGGTGGTCCTCTTGAAGGGACCGAAGATGTTGAGCAGGATCCGCCTGTGCACACTGGACAGGCGAGGTAGAAGACATGGTGATAAGTGGACAGAGACGACCGGTAACTCGGAGGAAGATGGTCCAAAAGCGGGCATGGTCGGGGATCTAGATCCTGCTTGCGGAGACCGTGTGGAGGAAGCGGTAACCGCCAAAAATTCCAGAGGAGGTGGGTCATCCGAAATGACAATCGGCAGACAAGACGAAGATGTTACACGGGGCAGGGGCAGGCTCGACTGATTGCGCCTTTCTTTAGAAGTTTCTGTACCTGGAGGCAGTGTGCCGGATCACACAGTCTGTCGAGTAGCCACTGTGGTGGATTTGAACTTTATGAGGGGTGGATTTTGAACGGGCAGATGTTGCCCTTTGCTACGATGGACAGAACGAAGGAATCGTTTGTTGTTGCTTGCCACATAGATAAATGGCCCCTTAAGAACGTGGAGGAAAACTGGTGTTCCGAACAGGACGTCAGTTGTAGGGGGGCGTGAGAGGGAAACCGTAACACCTCCCACGTCCCCTTAGAAAGAGGTTGCTCCTCAACTGCGGTAGGATGTAAGGACTGGATCCCCTATTCTGGTTTTGCTTCTTTTGCTGTTGGTTGTTCTCACCCTTCCTTTCAAGTTGGCGAGGAGCTTCATCTCCGAAAGCAAGGGGGAGGGGGGCATGGAAGTCGCCGAGTTGTCTTTTGGTCCATCATTCAACCAAGGTCCTCTCGATGTGGCCTTTGGTCTTTGAGACTGCGTCGTTGGTGGAGGCTTAGCCTTCTCTTTAAGTTACGGTGCGACAGCAAAAATTTGTCTGTCAACGATTTTCGAAGCCTTGTGGATGGGAAGGAGACATAGTTAAGAAAGGGACTCCTTTGTAAACCCAGCAGCCAATTCTAAATACGAATCCCTGTAGTAGGGATGGGCGATAATGAAATTTTCACTACGCAATTATTGCAGCACCTTGATATGCGATATTTGAGATTATTGCGATATAGACCAAGCTGTCCTTATTTGATCAATTGGTCATAACAGCACTACTCCTACATTAAGCTTACTAACTATACTACATGTTTAGGCCTAGTATACGACTTCTATGCCTAAATGTACGTACATCATAGTCCTAGTTAATGTAGTGTTAATACAAAATCATAAACAAAAATTATTCTTATTTATTCAAAATAATTAAACACTTTGAAATATTTTAAGATTTGAAATGCCACATAAGCCGCACTCGCAGATAAGCCACACTCATAAAAACTCTTACCTAAAGGAAGTGTGTGCAATCCTAACATTTTCTGCATAATTAAGTGACCTGTTACGATGTGAAAATATTGATATGAATTAATCAACAAACAATTACTTTGTAGTATTAGTCCTGTTAAAATCAACAGGACTAATACTACATTGAGCAGTAAATCGTATCCATATCCATAAACATGTTTGTTTAAAAATTGAAGTTAAATGGTTTATTAGATATAACTTCAGACCGGGTACGGCTAGATACTTGTGGTTTGGCCCATTGGAAAGCTGGCGAAAAAACTATTAAAATGGTGTACTTGAACGTCAAAATCGGTCAATATTTAGCGAAATTATAGACAACGTTGCTCTCCGATGTGAACCAGACAAAATGAGCTCAAAACTGCGATGATCGCTAAATATGAAAAGCATTGCGCTAACACTATCGCATGTGATGTATATCTTGGTAAAATCAAAATATCACATTATCGCCCATCCCTCCCCTGTAGTGCATGACAAAGTTGAATAGGAACCGAACCCCCTAGCCCAGGGCGTCCGAATAGAATTCTAATGCACTATTGAGCGTTTTGAAGGTGTTGTCCAAAATTCTACCATCCCTTGCGTCGGGGGGACCCAACAGATATTTTTTGAGAGCAGTGGTCGCAGCGGAGTGCACTAGCTCGACCAGAGAGCTTTCTGAGCCACGTGCGGAGAATCTTCTCACCGTTGTCGTCGTACTGCACTGTCAGGATACAAATGTTCTGCGGTACGAGGGTAGAGTCACACTCCCTGCTTCCCTAGTGATATATTCCGCCTCTTTAAAAAGCGTGGCGCACCAGCATTGTTGAATTTTAAGAAGAATGAGGACTTCGTAGCAACAAAGGAAGAGGGGCCCCCACCAAAAGGGGCTTATCCCCATCTCTGGTGGACGCAGAGGTACAGACGGTGCTTAAGATGACCTGTGATTGGGGCATGGTTAAGCAGCTTCTGAGTTGCATCCCCTGCATTGGTGAATGTTGTAAGAGGTGGGTCAGCTGAGCAACATCGGAGCAGAGCCACGTACACAAAAAATTTTGGGTAGAATATGGATCACCATAGTTGTGTTTTACATGGCGATCATGCCAACGAAATACGAGTGGAAACACGGTTGCGCACCTAGCGGCGGTTGGAGCAACCAGGCAGGCGGCGCTGTTGCATGCTTCTCTTTTCTTTGTTTTTTTTAACGTAAGAGCGTTTTCTAGTGAAAAGCGTAAAATTACAGGCGAGTATTTTCAGATAGTAGTAAAAAGGGAAGTATTTTCGGACAAAAGGTGAAAATTCCCTAGTGTTCTACAGCACCCCATAGCAACAATGCAATTGTCAATCAAAGCCAAGTGAACAGTTTGACCCTTTTGAGTCCGAGCTACGATACATCGTGGCTGAAAAATGACGCCGAAAACGTTGGAGGAACGATACATTGTTCGCTCAGTTCTATGCCCTGTTTAAAAAAAAATCCTATTGCGTACATCAGAGGGTAACCCCGATCGAAGTAGGTATTTTGGAACGTATATTTAAGGTTTGTTTCGGTTTATTTAATTCAAATCATCGTTTTATTACCTTAACTCGATGTTATTGTTAAATTGACGTGAAAATTGTGTTTGTTTGCTGAAAACAGCCCTCTGTTGAAACGATCGTATCTCCGGAACTACGCAACGTGCAGCCGCCATCTTGAGCGCGTTCGAGAGAGGGGATTCCCAATTTTCTAGCCCGCGAAAAATGACGTCAACTCCAACGTCACTGCCTGTATTCCTCGAATAAAATGTGCCATTTCAACGGCCCTTGTTTAAATTCTTCCCGATCGCGTGCTATCGCGTGCGCTGATTGGTTCGTTCGCGGCACGTGACCCGTCGGTCGTTCATTCGTGACGTCACGCGTAGCGAGTCAAGGTCGTATTCATTGGCGATAGCAGGAGCGCGTTCGCTTGCGGGCAGCCGGTGAATATGGCCGCTCAGGACGAAATGGTAGTGAGCTTTCAGCGATCGTAAATATTGGGGGAATAATGCGACTTTGAACTATTTGTACGGTAATAAAACATAAAATAATGATTTCGGAAGTAATAACAGGCGTTGCGACGGAAGAATATAGAGTGGACGTTATCAGTCCGAGTACTGTAAGTTGAAACTTTCGTTAGCGCTGTTTACATAGTCGAACTTTAGGATTTTTTTAAATAAAGAAAACGTAGGACGATGGTCCCAATTATATTTCTGTTCAATAATTTACAACATAATTATTACGTCTGCGAATTTTTATACGCCAAGACCGCATAGTTATTTTACTACAATTTATTTTCGTGAGGCAAGCAACTTGTTCATGGCATCCATGTTGCGGCCATGGCCTTTCTCGCTCGCGAATTGAAAAAATGGCTCGGACTCAAAAGGGTTAAACATTTACTAGAATTTCATCATTTTGTTTCAAGATTCAAGAAAAAAACATCAACACAACCACACTACTGGAAGATTTTTCTTTTCCGTTAGTCACGCAATGCAGTTTTATTACCTAATAATAATGTATGTAGAACTACACGGTTAATTAAATAATTGCATGGGTTGATATTTCAATAAATTTATATGCTTTTAATGTACATTAATCAGTATTGCATGCTGCTATATTCACAGCTTCCGTAATATCATTAAATATACAACTTTGATTTTCGTGACCAACAAATATGTTTGAATTCCAAGTTTCTTACAAATATATATATATATATATATGTATATATATTATAATCCATCACGTACAACGATTCCTAGCTGAAGACAGCATGGTTCGTGAGTGACTGTTCAGATCATACATCAGTTTCATAAACCTTGATTACACCCATCTGCATTCTTACTCGATATAACACTGACCCTGCATTATTATTAAGTAATAACAATTTAAAATATACACATCTCTATTACGTTTAGCGTGCACATATATATAATCTTATTTCTGTATATAGATGCATGTACTTCTATGTGTTATACAATGTATAGATATGCACATGTAGATAATCCATGTCTACACATACACAAATATAACTGTACATATTCAAGAATTGACGGCAATCACTGTGTTCATTTAATGTAATTTATAGTTCTGTAGACACCACTGCCACGGTTAGAGAAGACGGCGCAATGAAAAGTCATTGTTTGTTCAAGGTTGCACTGCATCCACAGAACTGTACACGACTCCAATCCATTCACATTAAAACGTTTTGTACACTAAACTAAAACTGTCCACTTAGCGAGTCCAACAATTCACCACCTAGTGGCTGGTGCATATCTGTACTACACTCTTTCCGGCTTAGTTCTTCACTAGGCTAAAGCATCCTAGATATAAGAATGAGTGTATGAATGGCTGTGCATTAGTGCACTAGTACATCTATTGTATGTATGTAAATATCCCTAAGGGCATTTGGCATAAAGCTCCTCTCTTACAATGGCACAAATTCTTGACATCTAAAGACAAGTAGTGTGCGTCAGTAATTTCAAAGTAAGCACTTCCAGCAGAGTTCTGTACATTGTAACTACTGCAGCGTAGTGTAGGGAAAAAAAGTCGGCCCTGAGCTTGGCTTAGGTTGTGAGAAAATAATATACATTCTTCTCTCCCTCAAATGGCGCATCCTCATTCTCCTCCACCAGCCTCCTCTTCTTCACACGACTCTAAACTCATCAACGAAGTGTCTGGCTTACACTCCGTGGGCGTGGCAGGTGCGGAAGCTGATATTCCGGTACTGGAAGCAGTCAACGCAGAATTGTCTAATTCCTCAGGTGTTTTCGCTTTCGCCCATCGGCCTAGTCCTGAAAAACAATGAAAATGAATGAAAAACAGTAACAAAATAAGTATTCATTTTGAACAAAAAATTGTTCGGTTTTTGGGCATTTTTTTGCAAGCAAAAAAATTTGTTCAGTAATCAATAGGCCATGAAAAACATCGCCAAAAATGATCGATTTTTGACACTCAAATAGAATTTTTTTTTTACAGATGAAAAATGGCGTCAACCTGAAGTCGACAGTTTCAACCTATGTTTTTCTTAATTTTTTTTAGGCATACAGAAAAAAGTTTGGTTGCCGCAACATTGAAATTAAAACTAGGTCGTTTACAAAAACATTTTTATTTTCACGAGCAAGTAGCCTAAACATAGTTTTTTTTTTAATAGTAAGCTGTTAAAGACATGCCCCCACTTTATGTATTTTTGCAGTTCTGTTCAGTCTACAGCCGACAATATATACTATACTGGAAAATGCAGTACCGATCCTCTAAAGAGGAAAATTATGGGCCCATCAGCTATGACTTAGGTTTCTCTATTTTTCTCCTGCTAAGTTGTAATTTCAACCGACAATGTTCTTTTTCAGGATAATATCAACAGGTGAAAATCACTCAAAAGTACTTGAATGGGCGGCTACTTACCAACAGGTCTTAATACAAGGTACGATAGAATGTCAGACAGAGAAACAACACCAATTACACGTTCTTCTTCATCAACAACAACTAGCCTATGGACCTGCAATTTGAGATAAAGCTGAAGGTTATTAATTACAAGTAAAATGTCATGTATCACCATAATCGTTATACAGTAAATAAAAGTGAATCACAATGATAAGTACTGCAACATCTTGCACACCCTGGTAACTAATGAGCAATGAAGAAAATGTGTGAAAATTAAAACAATTTACGAAGTTAATTTTTAAAACAAAAGAAAGCAGTAATTTCTAAGGTTGTTCTGATACCACATTTTTAAAACAAATAGTAAGTGCCAGCAAAACTAGGTCCTGAAGCCTTTTTTTTTCAATATTCAGCTGCTTGTACTAAAAATCCAGCGTAATTTTTGGCAAGCCGGATATAAATTAGTCTAAATTACAGCTTAGATGTGGATAGTTTGGATGTTTTTACGATACGCGTAAAGGCATTACTACTTTGTCAGAAGTATCATAAAGGAGGGGCTGACGCCGCCGGAGTGTCTATCCATAATATTACACCATGTTTCATCTCTTTTCTTGGCCGCGTCACCATGTGGCTAGTTTTCGAAAGTGGTCATAATTTCTTTCATGGATAACATGTTAAAAAAACTATGTGTAGAAAAGTATGGTTTTCAGATATTAACACGTGTGAAAAATATCGCTCATGCTTTAATTGTTCCAAGCAAATGCCTTCTGTCGAATCAACCGTGAAGCAAGGAAGATACATCAGTTCGACACAACAAGGCCCACTGACAAAGAAATTGCCTCCAGGCTCTACAGCAATTCTCACGCTGGACAACGCGGGAACTTAGCCCTTTTAGTGTCACTGGTAAATTAAAATTCTGGCGGTGCTGAAACAACGAGCCTGAAGCCGTGAAGCGAAAGCCGAAGCTTCTCTCCTAGACAGCCTTGTGACAAGAGGTGGAACACAAAGCAAGAGTAACCATATGGATGCTGCCGTAAGTATTTATTCACTCCTGCTCTGATGCATACAAAAAAAAAGATTGACGGAAACACTAACAGCCTGCTTTTCTTCGCATTGAACGATAACGAAGTTTCCTATTTAATTCAAAATTTTGAAGTGTATAGATGATCGTATAGAGTTACAGGTTTAGTTTTCATTCAGTTTTTACAATCCGTTCTTTGTACGTATACCGGTTCGCGTTGAAATTTATTTACATGGAATCCGCATGCATGCTTCGTTCAAGCTAAAAGAGCGAAAAGGGAGAGCAACCTGCCTGCAACCTACAATGTTCGCAGATTTCTGTAAGTTAATTCTCAGCTGCACTGCAAGCAAACGAAACACGTAGGCCTACATTGTAGCGTCGTAACAAACAAGCGAGTTAGACTAACAGCATCGCAGAAGGCATTGTGCCACGGGAGACGAGAAACCTGCCATCTTCAGACTAGTCTTCAAAGTCTCCACGCGTGAAGAAGAAGAAGAATGGCTAGGTTCGGATTCAGCGTCTGCATCTGGCCCTTGTGTTGCATGAGGCGATTCAGTGTTATCGGCAGGGAAACGGGATCCTCTAGCGACAGCTCCAACAGGTCCACAAACCAAGGTGTGTGTCAGCCAATGTAGAGCTACTAGGAGAAATGAGAACTTGGGAGACCCGGATATTGTTCAGGACCTTCTGAAGCAGTGTACAGGGAGGGCATGCGTAAGCAAACATCCCGTCCAAAGGCATACCGGATCTGTCAGTCGCCCAACAGGGGAATCCGGAAATGGGGAGACAAACTGTAGAAAGTTGCTTGTTGTCACAAGTGGCAAAAGGGTCGATCCAGGGCGTCCCCTTCCCTACTTCTGGAAGATACATTGGCATACTTTGGGGGATAGACATGGTCGAACATGGGAGATAATCACTATTCTAAGGGATAATCACTATTCCGTCGGAACAGCTCGTCAACTAGCGTATTCAATTTCCTTGGAATGTGCCTAGAATAGCAACATCACTTGAAATGCCTGGTAGAGGTCGAATAGGGTGGACACGTTTTCCAACAGGGAGTGTGAGTGGGTCCTGCCTCCTCGCCGAACATATGCCACAGCTGTAGTATTATCTGAGTAGAAAATTCCTTATGTTTTACTATGAAGGTTAGGCTTAACAGTTGGACGTCGATCACCATTTACACTCATTCTTCATAAATTGGTGATGTACAAATATCAACAGTCTGATACTTCACTACTCTCGCAAATTTTCGACAGCTTAATAGGATTTCAGTTGTCGTCTTCAGGCAGTGTAAAATCGTCCCTACTCAAATCACATCTTCGCTGTTGTTGTTCGCGTTGCACGGCCTCTAACGTAGCCTCCTGTTGGTGAAGGCCTGTTTTCCATTTCCACTTCCGGTGCAATTGCGTCGCTACCTCAGTATTAACAAGGAAGTATTAACAACGGTACACTGATGAATTTACAAGGCCCCTCCAATCTCGCAATTAGCTTCCTTGTTAATACTGAGGTAGCGACGCAATTGCACCGGAAGTCGAATGGAAAACGGGCCTTCACCAACAGGAGGCCACGTTAGAGGCCGTGCAGCGCGAACAACAACAGCGAAGATGTGATTTGAGTAGGGACGATTTTACACTGGCTCAAGAAGACAGATGAAATCCTCTTAAGCTGTTGAAAATTTGCGAGAGTAGTTAAGTATCAGACTGTTGGTATTTGTGCATCTCCAATTTATGAAGAATGAGTGTAAATGGTGATCGACGTCCAAAAGTATTATCCGACATGACAGCAATAAAATTCCCTCCCAGCCGTGAGGAGAGGACCATGTGTGGACAGCTTCGACAATGGCCTGCAACGCCAGTGTTAGTGTAAAGAGTAGTCTCCTGCGATGAACATCCCTAAAAAAGAAATGGGGTTGGAGGAGGGGAGGTGGGACTTGGCACACACACTGTAAGGTTGTGTAGCTGAAAGAACCAGCGATGGGATAGCCAAGGATGGTTGACCAAGTGACATTTGTCCTCCCACGAAAGCTGTGCCAAACCATTCATCTTTCCGGAACTACAGTATGGAACTGGTCCTCCAAGCACCCACCCAGAGGCACAATTAGTGTGGAACAAGAGTCTATCTGTCCGATAATGGCTCTTAAATCATTTAAGCCTAACGCCATTTTTCATTTTCCGATGAACAAGCCTATCGCGAAAACATTGCTGACATGAACAAACTGCATGCCTCACGACAATAAATTGTAATAAAAAAACTAAGTGGTCTAGGAGTATAAAGATATTGTAAATTATTGAGCAGAAATATAATTGGGATCATCGTCCTACGTTTTAATTACTAAAAAAAAACAACCTGAAGTTCGACTACTTAAAAGCGCTGACGAAATTTTCAACTTGCAGTACTCGGAATAACATCCACTGGACAATCTTGCGTCACAACGCTTGTTAGTACAGTACTGTACTTCTGAAATAATTTTTTCATGTTTTATTACTGTACAAGCAGGAAAATATAGAAAACAACTAGGAGCGTGTCTCTGTAACTTACACTACAGTGTTAAGTCAGGAGCCGCTACAGTGGTGTACAAATTTGTTAGCAGAGGACGCCACCTGCACAAGATGATTAGAGGTGTGCGTCACGTTCTCAAGACTAATTATCAGTCCTTTGTTTTTAAACAATAAGTCTTTAACATGGAAACAATACCAAAGTAATAATTAAAAAAACAAACAAACATAATCAGTTGTTCGTAAGTTGCTCTAGTCAACAATAGAGCCTTGCTTTCGTAGCACACGTCAGCTTCGTGTGCTAAGTTTGAGTTTCGATTTTAGACATCTTGGCGCAGGAGCAGTATTGTTGCTCCTTCTGGCGTTAGCACATCGTACTAATTTAAGCACTCCTAACATAACCCAGCCACACACGCGTCTAGTTGTTTTCTATAGGCTCCTGGTACAAGTAGTTTAAAGTTGCCTATTTCCTCAATATTCACGATTGTTGAAAGCGCACTCCCAATCCTTAGTAGGCTGTAGTCGAACCGGCTACCCACAAGCGACGTGTACATGCTATCGCCAATGGATGCGACCTTGACTCAATTTGCGTGAGGCCACCTGTGCCCCCTTCGCCGATCAAGGATCACATGATTCGAACAAACTAATCGGCTCTCGTGATACCGAAGAGTTTCAAAAATGGCCGTTGAAACGGAACATTTCATTCAAGGAATAAAGACAGCAATGTAGGAGTTTATGACGTAATTTTTCGCAGGCAAGAATAACGGGATCCCCTATCTCGAACACGACCAAGATGGGGCAGATGTGTGTTGTGTTGTTCCGGAGATATGATCGTTTGAACCAAGGGCTATTTTCAGCAAACAAAAGCAATTTCACGTTAATTTTGGCGACGATGTCAACAAAAACATCAATTTACCCTTTCGGGCCTAAGTGACGATATATCGTCTGTATCATTTCAGCTCCTAAAAGCACGATTGGACACGCAATTGGATTTTATTTTAAAAGGGCATAGAACTGAGCGGACGATATATCGTTCGTCGGGCTTTTAGGAGCTGAAATGAGACGGACGATATATCGTCTGCTCGATTCTAAGCCCTGTTAAGAAAATTCCAATTGCGTACGTCGGAGGTGTAATTCCGATTGAATTAGGTATTTTAGAACGTACATTTTTGGTTAATTTAATATCTTTTTATTACCGTAAAGTGAATTTAGGGTTTAGAGCACTGAGCGTAAATATAAATAATATTAAACTATAAGAAGGGAGTATTTTTGGATGGAAGAAAAAATTGGGGGTTAAATTTTGGAGATCGGTCGGTAAAGTTGGTATCAGTGCAGCATCGGTACAGAATACTTTTTTTTTTAGATAGTTAACAACCAACTGTAAAGAAGTTTATTGAAGCTAGAGTATAATATTTAGCTTTTTAACACCTTACCTCTGCCCGTGCAATCCGTTCCATGATAGCACCTAATGTTTCGTTCAAGTGGCACTTTTGAACACCTTCGAACCATTCATTCCTATGTTCCAGTGCTTTCTTGAGAGTGATGTCAAGATTATTGTACGTCTTCTCAGCTGCTAAATTCTGAAAACACAAAAATGCAAAATAGCTTTACTATTTCTGGTTGCTCTAAGCAAACAAAACGTACAGCAATAAGAATTTTCTTTTGCGGGTCCGGCTGTTGACTTACGAAGCAAATAAAGAATAGTGACATAGCAACTAACTACTATACACAGGTGTTCTATAACGGTGCTGTACCATGCTATCAGTATTAAATGGGCAAATGCATTTTTATCTGATACTTGCAACGGATAAGAAAACACAAGAATTTTAACAGGTTAAAATTGGTTTTTACTACCGTAAAATTACTTACCTTCAGTACTCATGCTAAATTCGCTAAATTTGGCTTTTCCCATGCTCAAACTAAAATTCTCCTTAACTTTTTATTTCAACATCTGTTGCCCATTTAGGCCGCCAGGCGCGCTGCGCAGTAATAACTGCTACAGCCGCTTGCCTCCCGTGGGGAAAATCCCATTCGCTTTGAACCTTTCTT
>JAHWFP010219980.1:28708-62898 GCA_023313725.1 Lithobius niger | reverse complement strand
TTAAAATTCTTGTTTCTTACTATCTGCAAATTACTTACTTTCAGTACTCATGCTGTCTTTGTCGGAAAGGTGGCGGGATCTAGGAACACAGTCAACTTAGAACCTAACTACCGACTTAAGACACTCTCCTGAAGAATTTACCTTCCATCCTCCTTTGGTGCGTCTCTCTTCCTCCTTTGGTGTACTGGTTCTTCTTAGACCCAGTCCACTTTTTCCTCCTGCACCACTTCTAACCTCCCGGAGGCCAACGCCTGTTGCCTACTGTCTCTTCTTAGACCAGTGACAACGTTCTGGGCCACCACTTCCGCTCCTGTTTCGCCACTTATGTTGCTCAGGTAGTGCCGAATAAACGTATTCTTGGTCTTCCATTTACAAGCGGCCACTACCTCGTTGAGCGGCGTGCCCTGTCCATACGCCCACGACGCTGACAAAGCCCTGAGCTCATGTGCTGACTTCTCTGGGTACATCTTCATGATCCGGGCTTGTCTCACATGCCTTCTGCATTACTTGGCATATCCACAGGCCTAGTTTAAACGGTGTGACCAGTTTAAAAAACTACATCTCCTGATGCGTTGTCAATGTCCATAAAAAGGGGCATTTTTCCCTTAACTTGCACATCCCGTTCTGCTGTCTCTATCCTTTCAAGGTAATAAATATTTCAGTGCTCCGATGGGGCATAGTAGTTTCTCCTCACTCCCTCTCGGCTTCCCATGGCCTATTGCATGTGTCATCACTGGCGTGGGCTCCTTGTCCGGCCTCTTCTTCGCTCTGAATTCGTGATTAGTGATACCGACGACCTCTCACTCCTTGAGAACGCTACCACCTCGCTCACCTTACTGCTGACGCTAAGGCTACGAGAAAAACCATCTTTTGCTTTAGTAACCTAACTGACGCCGATGCTAATGGTTCATAGGGTGGCTGTGCCAGACTGGATAGCACTAGGGGCAGGCTCCATCTTGCGAATAATCTCTTCGTTCTAGGTCTCGCGTTCTCGAACGCTGATATGAACTTTGATAAGATTGGGTTTGACACCACTGACGTCTTCCCCATACACGTGAGCACCGAATTGAATTTATGGCCGACCTACAGCCCTTAATCGAGGTGGGTGACAGTCCTCTTCCTCTACTAAATAAATCTTCAAGAAACTGACTGAGTTCGAAAATGGACGGGTCGCAAGGGTCACATCCTTTTTCCTTTGCCTATTTGAACCACCTCCTCCACTGCCCTTCGTACATGGTGTTGCGAGTTTAATTCTGGATTTCAACATTGGAATTGTACCACCCCAGCAAGGTTACGCTAATGACGTCATTTGTGAAATCTGCCAAGCCCGAAGTCCACATGACGTCAAATTGTAATATGCCATTGTCCTCCAAAATTAATACTCATTGTTAGTTGAAATAATCCTATTTGATCAATTGTTGTAACAATACATAGCTATGATTTGTCTGTACATAATGCTTGACATCAATTGTAACGGCTCGAGCTCGCTTGGTCTTCCGCCGGGTGTTCCCAACAATTAGGTATTATTTTTATTAACCTAAAATTCCATTCCGCCACCAACTCTCCAACTCCCCGCATCCAAAGGTAATTTCGGCCCTATAATTATAATTTTTCCAATTTCCCCAATCCCTGAACTTAAATTCAAACCAGACCAACCCTGTTGCTAGTTCAGCACTGCAACCCCGTAGCTACCTAGTTTAGCAGTCAACGTATGAAATAACCTGAAACTAACTAATCCAAATTTTCCCAAGTAAGCCTAATGCCGTTGACATTCCACTTAAGGCCCTAAGCCAAGGTTAGTGTCGCCCTTGAACTTCAGGCGAGCGTGAGCACACGATCGCTCATATTTAACATTCAACTAACTCCAAAACTGAACCACGACTACCAGCCTTGTTCCATCGGGGGTGTTACTCGCTGAACTGAAGCCGGGAAGGGAGGGATGGGATCAAACATACAGGGAGGAGACAAGATCAAAGTTCCTACTCGCTTAGCGGCCGCTATATTGGACGCGTTCGCATGCAGTTGCCTCTCGTCGTTCAGAAATGTAACCACCTATCCAATTTCCTAATGTGCTGGTTATAAAGTTCATAACATCGACAGGTAAGCCTGAAGGGTATGAGTTTACTCCACCTGGGTCCAATACTGACGTAACAGCATCGGTACAATTTAAATTCGGGTCTTTCAACAAATTCTTATTGGGGTTAACATTAAACTCTGCTTATGTTAATCAGCGGTCAATAGAGCTACAATAAGAATCCAACTATACCAAATGTTGTCATTGGGATGGTTTTTGGTCCGACTTACGCCATTTTTTCTCGATAATTGCAATTTCTGACAATGTGTGCAGAGGGCAAATGTCACAAGGTTAACACGGAATTCGCTTTTCCTACATTTTTTGCAAGCAAATTGTGTAGGTTTGTTTCTAGGGAAATGGTATGACTGAAAATTGCTGAAAAAGTATCACTTACAATAACATCAAACTTTGCGTAAATATCCAATAGTTTATCGTTGTCATCAATGATCGGCAATGCTGACACCCTCCTCTCTATGAACTTGGTAAGTGCATCAATAATGGACGTTTCTTCTTTGGCCTACAATTAAGTACATAATTGATGTACATTAAAACACTTGATGCAACGGAGGTATACATCCACTTGTATGTTATGCTTACCGTTTCTATGTTTTCATACGTGCCTATCTTGAGCTCTTTCAATGTTTTACTCATGTAACTTGGACGAGGAAGTTCATGAATCTAAAATAATATTGTTGAGGAAAAAAAAAACCGTCAGGACAATATTTTACATAGGGTCGTAATTGACATCAATAACTTTTCCACTGCCTGCAAAAATCAAATTGTTAATTAAAAAACTCATTCAAGATCTCTATATTTATGTTCAACAGCTGAGAATACTAGCTCTCCAAATGAGTCATTATACAATAGATGTGTAAAGGAAGTGATAATATATAAAAGTAGCAAATCTTTGTGAGTTTTAGTCACTTTTTATCGTTATGCTTTAGGAGATTTGTGGTGTGACTCGACTCACTGCCCCTGTATTGCTGTTCTGGCACACATCTCTGCCATTGTTTATGAGCGTAAGCAACATCTTTGGCACCAAGCAGTCTGGTGTGAGCAGGAAAAGCGGCAGGCCGCGGCAAGCGAGTCACTTCTTGTTCCCAGACATTTTGTTTGTTGTAAATAGTTCTCATGAAGTTGAATGAACCTGGAATTGTTGAGCTGCCCGAATTCCCATTATAGATTTGCTGTAAACTCTTTTGCCAGCCTAAGGTTTGAGGGCCTGTTAGTTTTGAGACGTTTTTGTGTGGAGTGTAACACAGCAGTCCCCAGTTCATAACTGATCACAATACTGGCTGGAAGACGTTCAACTTGTGAAGTACAACCTGTAGAAAATTCTCTTTGCGAGTTCCAATTAAGATGTCATCGTCAGCATTAATTAACCAAACCCCGTTTGATGTTTGGCAGTTATAAGATACCAAATACACTGGCCTTAGATTGGTATCCACTATCCAGGGTTGGAAGTTAGTAGCAGATTACCACCAGACAATGCTGATAATGTTTCGAAAGGACGATGGTTTCCAAAGTTTACCGACTCAAATTCAGTAAAAATTTTTTTTTTTAAACAACTGGCATTCATTCAAAGAAGTTAGGCATTGGTGCTAGGATTATGTGGTAGCCAAGTGGTAGGGAAGGTCATCATTGAATGATGAAAGGCGAATACAGGTTTCATATGACGCACTGGAAAACTGGAAAAGTATGGAATTTCATAAACCCTTTTTCCAGGCCTTGAAAAGTATGGAATTCTGACGAATTTTCAATGTAAGGCTAGACAATCAAGGAATTTACTCTTATCGTAATTAAGTTTTAAAAGTTCTAAAATACAATTTTTAAAAATCAGATTACTTTTTTTTTTTAATTAAACCTGTATGTTACTAGAGTTTAAAGCCAATTTTTTTCCATTCATATCTGACAACGATTTTTCCAATAATATGCTGAATTTAGTGTCACCCAAAGAAAAGTACATTTGGCACCAATACAGGTTTAGCACTACAATAAGAGTAGGCTACGGAGGAAAAATGAAAAATGGCGTAGATTTTTGGGACCTGGAAAAAGCTGGTAAAGGAGCAGAATTTTGTTTAAAAGATGTTGTACAAACCCTGCCCTGCTAATATCACGCCATTAGGACCAAATATTGTTCTACTAAAAGGGTGCGACACCACTGTTTGTGAGCCTATTCCCAAATGAACCTTCTTCCTTTCTACAGCCAGTTAACGAACTCAACAATAAATGCGACTTGGTAATTGTGTTACGGTGCACTCCCTGCAAGAGCGTTGAAGTCAATTCTAGAAACCAGGGAATCTTACTCTCGCTGATAGTGGTTCTCCCGAATTTCTCGTGCCTACAATGAAGATTATTAACAAGGGCGAAACGAATACGGTTTCAGCAAGCGAAATAGCAGAAACTTCTGCTTGTTTGGGGCTCCATTCTACTGAATGGTCGACACCCGGGCCTAGAACAATTTTTACCAATTGATCTTTTAATATCAATTAGCTCTTACCCACAAAGATCTCTAGACAGACTGTTTCACCCTTGTTTGGGCTCATCAGTAGAGAATTGATATTAAATGATCAATTGGTAAAAAAAAAAAAAATTGTCCTAGGCCCAGGTGTCAACCATTCGGTAGAATGGAGCCCATACAAGCAGAAGTTTCTGCTATTTCGCTTGCTGAAACCGTATTCGTTTCGCCCTTGTCATTTGCCCTAGCAAGCGTAGCCTAGCTGTCATCCACAAAGTATTCTCTACTGACGAGCCCAAACAAGGGCGAAACAGTCTGTCTAGAGATCTTTGTGGATGAGAGCTAATTGATATTAAATGATCAATTGGTAAAAATTCTCCTAGGCCTGGGTACCAACCATTCAGTAGAATGGAGCCCCAAACAAGCAGAAGTTCCTGCTATTTCGCTTGCTGAAACCGAATTCGTTTCGCCCTTGTTCTTTGCCCTAGCAAGCGTAGCTTAGCTCTTCTCCACAAAGTATTCTCTACTGACGCACCCAAACAAGGGCGAAACAGTCTGTCTAGAGATCTTTGTGGATGAGAGCTAATTGATATTAGAAGATTAAAACCGACTTAGGAGTTTGGGGAGGGCTACTTGTAGTAAGCCAGAATTCAGAATTAAATTCTTTAAAAATTGCATTTACTTTTGATACATAAATTTTCTGGTTGTGCAGTACTTTCTAACAGCTGCCAGACCAATGTTCAGTTTTTTTTTCTCCATAACTTGGCCAAATAATGAGAGATTTAAAAATTGTAACCAACCGGTTCAATCTTTTTTTTTTTTTTGAGTTATCACGTTAATTTTATTGTTGTAGTTTTATCGCACAACTAAGTAGATATAAGATGTGATGAGCCTCATTTGACCTTGTTTCACATGCCTGCCACCGCTGGCTGACTTCCGGTAGCACAGTGCGAAGAGCAATGGCCGACAGATGCAAGTTTACGATGCTGCTCTGCGCGAGATATGGGCGCTCGTCGATTATGTGACCTTTTCCAGTATTAAAAGTTTAAATATTGTTTATTGGCATTCGACAATCTGTCTGTGGCACTTCCGAACAGTTCGGAACTCTTCGGCTGCAGTTTGGTACAATGAACTTTCTCGAAACAACGACGCAAACTTTCGAACGGCCAACAAAAAGCAAAGGCAAGTATTTTTGGAATAAACGAAACGTAAACGACACAGCTTTAGCAATAAGTAATCCCGCAGTTACAAATAACTTCAATCGTGTTGAAGAAAGACTGCTCTTAAAAATAATGTTGGGCTCTTCATTATATTTACATAGGCCTATTCTAGTTAATTTACGCGATTAAACAGTGTAGAAGATAATTTAATTGTAAAAAAAAATTATTAGCGAAAGTGAAGGTTGCATTTGCGAAACTAGTAAAAACACGACTTCGTTAAGGAATGACTGATGAGCATCTGCATGCTCAACTTTGCACTGGAGTTTGCACATTACAAGTTTTCACATTTGCAAGTTTCACCATTTTGGCAAACCGGAAGAGAACAGTTTCATTTTATTCACGCTACTGAGGTACAATGATATAACAAACTAGACGGTTAAAGGCCGTCTAGTTTGTTATATCATTGTACCTCAGCAGCGTTAATGAAATGAAACCGTCCACTTCCGGTTTGCCAAAATGGTGAACACCTCGTTATTCGTTGTAGTCCCTATTTTTTACCCAAATTTACTTAATGTCGATCTTTAAACTAATAGCAATCACTCTGCTAAAAACTCTGCTAAGAATAAAATAAACCATATACTTACATACAGGTACAAAAATCTGAGAATTCTCTTGTGTGTTATAATATACAGCACATTGCCTGTATTGGGATCTATCACAGGAAGTCGATGAACTTTATTCTCAATTAAAGATTTAATGGCATCAAACAAACTGAAAATAAAAGAAAATGCCAAAAGAAATCATTACTAAATAGCTGCTCAAATTGAAAGTGGGAAAAAAAAACATCAAATTAACGGCCGGCACCGGTTAAATTTGGTTTCTAACTTTCTTTTGCCTAAAAGAAAATATACACTATCTGTAAATTTTGCATTCAGTTCGTTTAATGATTTCTCTCTTGAGGTTTCTTAGTTCTCCAGAACCGGCCAGCTGTGTAACGCAGCCGTCCTTTAAAGCAGTTCAGGTGAGACGACCTGTAATCTTTTTTCCCCTCTCGATTTGTAATGGTGGTGACTCTAGAGGGGTGGTAGGGTAGATACAGGTAGTGTATATTTTCGTTTTAGGCAATAGAAACCAATTTTGCATTTACAGGAGACATTGTCAAAAAAATTGTGGCGGGCACCACATGACGGGTTACCCCAGGGTTGCGAGCTGCTGCCCCCCCCCCCCCCCAAAAAAAGTTTCACAAACTTCACACATCCCAGAAAACAGGAAAAAATTTGTCTTGCTTCCATATTCTGGGGGACTCTGTTCCTGTTATTGTGCTTACGGGGGTTGGACGACACAACTGGTGGCAGTAATAGAACCCATGTAGTCCATATTCTTGTCATGTTACGTTCCTAAAGTAGTGGCTTGTGAAGGCAGTTGGGCTACTCCAGGATGCAACATGGAGGGCTGCTTGGATGGAGAAGTAAGTGGCAGTGGGAAGTCCAGGAAGTGGCAATCGTCCATGAGACGCAGATGTTGCTGTTGGTGCAGTCGATGTTGAGGACTTCATAAGCATTAATGATGATCGTTTAGATCCCTGTGGTGATCGTGGCAGCAAAGGTTACTCCAAATCTTTCTTGAATGGGAGAGGAATTGATTGCGTCCTTTCGGGTGTTCATTGTTCTCGGTCCATTTGAAATAGTAGCGTTAAGGCCAAACAAAAAAAAAAAAGGTTTTGGTTTGCGTTACCCGACCAACCCAATTTTAAGAGCCGACCCTAAACTTTCTTTCGTCCAAGGAAAAAAAAATCCCCCTTCCTATTTTGACGCTCCATCCTACGATACAAAAATGGTTCCAATCCTTCCCAGAAAAAGGAAAAACTTTGTTCTGTGAACATGAATGTATCTTTATTGCATAAAAAAATATTAAATTACAATTTTTGAAGTAAAGACTTTCTGATTTGGTAACAAAAAAAAGTGCAAAAAAAAAATAGTTTTGCGACCGACTGACCCTATTTTTTTAAACTGCGTAACGCAAACCAAACAATTTTTTTGTTTGGCCTAAGGCTCTTACTGGACAGAGAAGTCGTACCGGTTCCTGTGAACTCCATTTCAGTTGTTGGGTTGGCTCGTGGGGGCAGGACGACACATTAGACGATAAAGATGAAACCCAGACAGTGTTGTCCATTTTCTTGTGAAGACAGATGGCCTTCTACAAGATGCTGGTGGGAATGCGGTGGAGGGATGCCTAGAATGTGGAAAACGCCCTCAGTTCTTGTGCAGTGACACTGATGTTATGCCGGTGCAGCAGATGTTGCGATCTTCGTAAGCATTGGTGATGCAGTCAGTTGGCGATAGGAAAAGAAGATTATCGGCAAGTTCTTCGAAACAAGATGCGGATGACTGTCGGCGACAAAAAAAACATGACGACGTTTATGGTGACACAATAATGTTCAAATCTGGAGGAGAAGGAGAAAGACTTGTCGATGCAGTCGGTGTCCTTGTCAGGGAGATGACCATCGAGTCTCTTGATCGTGTCATGCTGCAGAGGTAAGTCGCCAATAGGAGACGCATAGCAGCAGGTAACTATTACAGTCAGCGAATGTTCATCTGTCGGCAAAATGAAGTGGCATGCAGATGATGGCTGTCGGTGAATGTTGCCTGCCGGCAAGATGGAGATGGGTTGGTGAGCAACTGGTGTCACAAACAGCATTAGAGCTCTCGTGTTAACGTTGGGTACTTGCAAATTTGGCGCTGCTGACCACTGATCGTTATTTGGTAGATTGGGGAGATTTGCCTATACCGATTTTCACTTGTGCTCAATTGTCATTCAGTGCTAGGTGGATTAGATGTTCATTAGCGAGACTCCTCCGTTTAAAAATGTCACATCGCTCCGTTTTCGTAGTGTTCAGTAGTGAGGGAATCTAGAGCACAGAGATGTGAGTATCGCATGGAGACGATACTTGATGTGTTGGCCCACCCAATTTGGTGTTGAGTAGCTACCTGGTTGATGGCGATGCCGTTTTATCTTAGGTTCGGGTTGCTGCCACATGCTCTAGAATCCTGATGCTGATACCTCTTGTTTCGCTTACATAATGGATGGGGACTCGCCTCATGTTGTTTGGTAGACTAGGACTGTGCGAAAATCGAAACTTTCGATTCAATTTCGATTTTATTACGTTGTCGAAATCGAATCGAATTCATTCAAATCAAAATTGAAAAATTCGATTTTCGAATTATTTTCGATTTTGTGAATATTTTTCAATAAATACACTTAAAATAAATTTAAAATAAAACTTAGCATCAAATAAAACATTAACTTTAGTCAAAATTGCAAAACAAAACAATGATAGACAGTTTTAAACAAATTATAAAGTACAACGTGAGCATGTCAGCGGCTGTAGCTCAAAATAATGTGTTTAGAATGAACAGAAAAACTTTTACAACGAACCATTATTGGTGGTTGAAACCCTAAAACATACCTAAATTGCAAATAACAGATATTAACTCTAATGAATTAATGCTGGAAAACGTTTTTGTGGCCCCCAAATTCCATTGTTTACATGCTTTCATCCCTACAGGTGCCTCATAAAGTTTGTTTATTTCCGGTAGTATTCAAAAACCTAATCTGAGTGATCTGGTTCACCAAAGCTGAACCGGAAGTGGCCTCTCAAAAGCAATATGGCCGCTGGATTAGGAACGAACATCTTGAAATCAACTGCTACGATGTTTTTAAGAAATACAGAATTAATTTTGATTCATTTAATTTTGAATTTTTAATTAAAGGTGGCATTTTCGTGCATTATTGACATTACTATGGTATTAACTATTAAAAAAAATTAAAGGAAACAAAACAAAAGGTAAGGTAGCCTAAGAAGTATTTTCACTTCTAAAAGCTAGGCACATTATTCAAATTTTTCACCCTAATGTTGATTTAAAAAAAATAACGATTCCATTTATTTACAATAGTATGGTAAGAAACTAAAAACCTAACCTAGAAAATAAACGGAAACTGCAAAAATTAGGTAGTGGGATCTAGGCTTACTGATGAATAGAATAAGGTTTACTACAGTAGCTTGTTTTGAAGGAACTCATTCTCTAAAGAACTAATTGTTGTGGTCCCTAGCTGTTTGTTCTAATGAAATTTTACTTTTCAAAAGCGAATTTGTAATTTCGTTGTTAAGCCTAACTAACAGCAACACTGTTTGAGATTATCTGTCAGATGGATGAAAGTTAAGTTTTAACTCCTCCCTTACAAGAAACAAATGCAGAAGACCATTTCACTGTGTTGTAATGATTTTGCTGCATTTTATGTAGCAACTATGTATGGTCCCATGTCAACCATTGCTAAAATAGTGTTGCCATAGACCCCAATAATTTTCCAAAATTGATTAATGTATGGAGTTAATTGGACGAAATAAAACCTCAGGAAGTTGCTGCTCAAAAAAGTGATAAGACAATAATAACATTATAAACTTAAATGTATGTATATTTTATAATAAAAATTGTTGACTGTAATAAACAAAAAACGCTCGTTAGTACCATGGGATTGTAATACAAGGAATTGCAACTATTTTTTTTTTTGGGGGGGGGGGGGGGAATGGTTTGTGTGCTAACTTTGTGTCAATCCAAAAATGTAGTTTAGCCTAATAAACGAACACAAATTCAAGTTCGCACGTAGTGAAATAACATTAGTTTACCCGGAATGTAATTACTGAAACTTGGTAACTTTTTCAAAGGCTAGCCCATAGAGATACCAGCTGAAAAACAAAATAGATCAAAATCGAAAATGAAAAAAATTGATCAAAATCGAAAATGAAAAAAATTGATCAAAATCGAAAATGAAAAAAATTGAATTTCGAAATCGACTAATAATCGAAATCGAGGTTTTCTTCCCCCAAATCGATCGAAATCGAATCTAACTCAAAATATTAATATCGCACACCTCTATGGTAGACCTCAAATTGAGTCTTCAGGCATTCCAGTGCTAGTTGGTTTCTGGCAATTTTAACATCATTGGTGCCTGTGACTTAACGTTTGGAGGAATAGCCTTGTTCGTTTGTTTTGCTTTACTTCTTGCATTGTAGTGATGATGGGTGCTCACTTGGTTTAGTGTCTGAAAAGAGTGTTCCTTTCTTCCTGCTGTATGGTATACGTCTGATGTTGGTTTTGGCTCAGGGGTGGGCCTTTCAAGTGCAAATTTTAGATTCTTGGAATTTTGAGAAAGTAGTAATCTCTTAAATCCTTTGGAGAGGGCTCACTTTTCCAACGATGTCTTGCGAGTTTCAAAGTAAAACTCCTCATGAATTTACTGGCACCATTTTCTTCTTACTATACATTGAACAATCTCAGGGCAGGGGGTTTGAGTGGAAATTACAACTGCACCATTTATGACACTTGGGATGGCGCCCTGGGAGTTACGAACCGGCCACATGTCGTGCACGTGGGCATAGTAAAATGTAAGCACTACACGAAGTACGCCCCTTAGAGCGATCAAACACAGTCAGTCCAGTGAGCCCTACAGAAACAGTGCAGAGAGGCGAGGGTAGCACGCTGACGGCAGGTAAAGCCATGTAGAGGGTAGGAGCGTATTGATTGACATTAAAGTAAATGGGGTGTTAGTGCAGTTAGACACAAAAAAGTAAAAGCAACAAAATTATCACACACATCAGCAAGAAGAGAGACAATTTGTGTAGCAATCATAAAAAATATGTAAGTTTCTTAATTAAAGCATAACTTATAACTAGAAAAAAAAAACCACTCGAGATTCACATCGTGGCATTTAGGGACTGCAATGATAACTGCACCAGTGTGCAGCTAGACAAAAAAAAAAAATGCAGTCACGTGGCCACATCTCCGATAACAGGCCGAACCGACTGCACTAATTTCGGTTTGATATCTAGCCATTATGATGACAACAGAATTTATTTGGTCTAGTCGGCTGCACAACTGCAGTCCCCGGGCGTTGATCAGGTGTTAAGTTTATTCATCTTCTTAAGTCTGCAGTTACATTTCTTTTCAATTAACAGTCTCGTTTCTTAATATAACCTTTGATGTCATGGTCCACGACCTCAAAGGATATATTAAGGACTCATGGTTTAACACAGTCAAACACTTTACGAGAAAGTTGGCTGTAACAAAATACACTGCACTGTACAACGACATACTACCTGTAACAAGTCAGTGACGCTCCTTCATTTCTTTATCAGAAAAAAATGTGATACTAAGGCCACTAAAAAAAAGAAAAATTGGTTCTCAGGCCCCGCTCGCACCAATTTTTTGGCAGGAAATAAATAGAAACAATGAGGTATTATAGACCAAAAACGGTCCTTAGTGAGAAAGAAAAATATAAAATTACCATTCTTGCGATTAAATACTTTTGTTGAAACATTATGCGGCAGTGTTCCTTATTTTACCCAAAATTAAAAAAATCCTCAAAATTTAAAGAAAAATGGGGCCAAAAATAAAAAATAAAATTCTGCCCGCCCTGAGTTCTTAAGAAAACGGCCCGGAACCTATTTTTGTTTTTTAAGTGGCATAAGAGCAAAATTTATATGTACGTAGCATTCTACAGTTAATAGTCGTTATATTAAGAACAGGAAAAGTGTCCTTCAAAGGTCAGTGTTTGTAACTCATAATAATGTCCAGGTGGGAATTTTCGGGTGGCTTCAATTGTCTATTTAGTTTTGAAGAACCCCAATACACAAATTGTATTTGAAATTCTTGGAAGTCAAATGAGCATTTAAATACAGTACAAATTATATTAACAAGTAGATAAATGCATGCAATTTTGTTTATTAAGGTAATAAACCATTTTATTAACATTACCTCTCATCCGGTCCGATGCTAATCAAATCTCTCGCTTTATCCTTCAAAACCTCTGTAAGAATAACGGAGAAAATTAGCATGTTAAGATTAATGTGAAATGGAAAAATATGTTCATATCAAACTAACTTGTGGATCTTAGTTACAAGCCCTGCACAACTCCTACAAGCAGCTGTTTAAGAATAACCTACGTTATGGATAAAAAGCTTGCATGGCAGTGTCAATCACAGAGTGGTGCCTTAATTTCCTGTCGAACTAACCGAGTGTTAAATTGGCTGATATTGAACCGTTGAAACATATCATGAAATAGTCAACTTCGAAACCCGATTTGCAAACATCGGAAATCCATTGCATTCCATGATAAGGTTAAAACAAGTTCTTAGAACATTTCAAATGGTACTGAAGTCCTGCATTTACAAGATGCATGGTTTCTGTGAATCTAATACCCCTTCCACACTGGGAAAAAAGTCCAGCCCCAGCCCTGGGCCGCCCCGGACCCAAGGCTGACCTTTCCACACTCGACTCCAACTTCGGTCCGGATCCGACTTCGACTTCAAGTTCTGCTCGAGGTCGGGACTTGACACGCAGACCCCGACCCCGTGTTTCAGTGTGGAAAGGGTTGGAGTGCAGACCCGCACTTTAGGGAAACATTTTGACTCTTGGAGCGCTGATAAACAATAGCGAGAGAAGGATAGCAGGAGAAGAGGACTGAAGAGGGAGGAGTGAAATCTACAACGAAGGTGTTGTAAATGTTGTAGCGAGATAATGATTAACTAAAGTCCGGACCTTGAACGCGACGTCGGAGTTCAGTGTGGAAAGGGGTAAGAATGGAAGGATGTTGGGTTTTGCCTGCGGGCACAAGCCAGGGCCTGGACCCCGAACACCGCATTCAGGGTGTAGTGTGGAAGAGGCTTTAAAAGAATTTGCCTCACTTTCCAAATTTACCTCATCATTTTAAACGAAAAGGATTTATTTATAAATTTACACAACTGGCAAAACAAAAAATCTTTTAAAATGGTGTAATGAAAGTATTCGTAGCTTTCATAATTAAAAATAACAAATAGACATTTTCTGAATTATCAATCTCTCACCTCTCCACGTCTGAAGTTTATGTTCTTCCAATTCTTCCATTTGCACCTGTTGAAAGTATACAGTTTATGTTAGAGGACCCAGCAGCCATTACGTAAACACAATGCTTCAGCACTAGAGCAACTTACATCAGGTGATTTGTAGTACTGCTGTAGTATTCTGATGAAATCAGTAATTGTTAACATTCCTACAAGAAAAAAAAAGATATTACTGCTACAATATAGCATGTAAATTTAAAAAAAATGCAAGGAAGAAAATCTTGGCAAAAAAAAAAAAAGAGAAACTGGAAAAATAAAGGGTAAAAAAAAAAAGGAAGAACATTTTAGCAAGAAAAACTGGAAGAAAATAAAGGAAATAATAAAAATCTTACATTAGAAATAAATACCATAATCCACCATCTTTTTTGGAACTTGCACAACTTTTTGGGTGGCATAAACCAATACGAACGAACCAACAAGCACTCTGGTACGTCATTAGATAACTGACAGCGTAGATGCTCTTCCACAGGAGCAGTGGGGATAGAGATCAAGTTGGTTTGTCAGTGACTGTTTTTTCCAGTATCAGTTAAGATTTACTGGTCACAGTTTCTAATCTGAGCACGCTAAGATGATAATTATGATCTCACCCGTTTGGTACCGGACAGACAGAATCAAAAACAGTAACATCCATTCAGTTCATCTTAAATTTATGTGGCAGCAAATAAGGCTCCAGTTAGTCTTTCCTATGCACTTTATTCCTCCAATTTTGTTTCAACTTTTTGCTTTTTTCCTATTTTGCAAATTTACTCGTTTAAGACTATCAAAATGATCACAATATTTGAATTTAACGGTTCACAATGGGCATTGGAAGAGCTTCATTTACTGGTGACAGTGTCACCCTCTTCAAGAGGTGTCGTAATGAAGGCTTGCCACTGTGCGTCAAGTTAAGCGTGTAGCAGAGGTGTGACGTACTGCAAGATTTTCCTGTAGGAGGGGTTTTGTATGTTCATCAGTGGTACAATCTTTTGGGAAAGTGTTTAATCGCAAGGGATTCCAGGGTCCGCAGATGTGCTTATTTCTTGCTGTTTGAGTTGAGCATCACTTTTGTCCAGTTTCAATGTATACAGTGTTCAAACCTTTCACTGTGGTTGAAAAAAAAAAAGAACCATCCTACTTTGAATGTTCGAAAAATTCCAGAAGACAAACAAACTCACGCTCAAATTCAAAAAGATACAAATCCTACAGAATTTGCAAATTTTCGACAAGCTGCTAGACTAAAGATGGTAAAAATAGTCCGCCTATCTTCTTCAGCCCACCACAAGAAGCTTATTTACATTATTTACAATATCCGACGTGCATCGATCGTTGTGAAATAGACTACGACGCGACTCGTCTCGCATCGCATAGTCGACTCGACTCGAGTCGCGTCGTCTGCTATTTCCACAACGATCGATGCACACCGGATATTGTAAATAATGTAAATAAGCTTCTTGTGGTGGCCTGAAGAAGATAGGCGGACTATTTTTAACACCTTTCGTCAAGCAGCCTGTATAAAAATTCGCAAATTCGGTAGGATTTGTTTCTTTTTGAATTTGAGAGTGTGTTTGTCTTCTGGAATTTCACTGTGGGTACAGGGCCATCGTCGCCCACAGTGAAAGGTTTAAACACCATATATATTGGAAGGGAACAAAAGTGATGCTTCTTCAACAGTCACTCCAACACCAAGAAAGAAGCACACCTGCAGGCCCTGGAATCCCTTACAATTAAATGCTGCCAAGAAAAATTTGCACCCCTGATGAACGTACAAAACCCCTCCTACAGGAAAATCTTGCAGTATGTCAAACCTTTGCTACACATCCAACTTGATGCACAGTAGCAAGCTTTCATTACAACACCTCTTGAAGAAAGTGACACTATCACCAGCAAATTAAGCTCCTCCAATGCCCACTGTGAGGTGGTATTGTGATCGTTGAGTCTGTTAGTGGTACTTGCTGTTTTCTGGACACTACCCTAAAGGAGGTGGAAGGACGTGAATAAGACCAACGAAAATTTGCAAGTAGTGGAGTATTAGTTGAACGTTTTGGTCGAGCGTAAATAAAGATTTAATTTGATACTTTCTAACTAAAGTAAGATGATCGAAAAACACAGTGAAAAGCCTCGTAAGTCATTTTAGATAAGAGTGTGGCTAGCAATAGTGCTAAAGAATCATGGGGTTACTATTCTCCACTCCTTAACATGGCGTCCAGCGATGAAGAGCGTCCTCATGCCCACCGTTGAGTGGTTAGCGAGTTAGGTCCGGATCCCGGTTCACCTTAACAGGGGGACGGATCTGGGGAGGGAGAAACGGCCATGTCGCCCAAGGTATCACGTTCAAGTGATACACAACACCACCACTCGAGCAAGAGTGCAATGATATTTTGATTATTGGGACCAGAATTACATAAGTCAGGAACTAAAAAAAGAACGACAAGTTAGACAGCATACTCGTCTTGTTCCAACAGTTTATCAATGACAATTTTTGTAAATTGAAATTTTAACAATATGGAACCAGACGAGTTTTGCCAACCAGACAGCTTCTCACATTTTTAAGCAGAGCTCGAGCAGCACAATATCTTAGATTTCATGATAGATTGTTAATTAATGGTCAGTTTTTCCAAATATCATTATAAAATGAAAGCCCTTACTCTCACAAAAATAATTCATTGAACACATACACACCCATGAATTCCTGCTTTACGCTATCCCAAAGAGGAGCCGCTCTTACACCTGTAAACAAAAAATAAAAAGAAAGGATTTAGAACATTAACAAACCTTTAAAATGGTCACATTACACATGTTACTGTCCCGCTAAAGCACATGAAAAAATATTCTTTCGTTTACAGGCGGCAACGCAAATAAAAATGCCAGACGACCAAGCATTTCATTTTATTTTTTTCAATAAAGCTTGTAGTGTGAGGAGCTAATATAGTAGTCTAAAAACAAAATACTACTCGGTTCACAAAGATTCATTTAGTAACAAATGCAGGTATGTTCTCATGGACTTGTAAGTGCACAGGTATGGGAACATGGTTTCGGCATTAAGAATTCTCCTGCTCATTTAGCCTCATAACTTCTGAACGATTTGAGCTAGGAAGTTGTGGTTTGGACCATCAGAACGTTGGCGAAAAAACCCTTCAAAATGTAGCATTCAAACATCGAAAGCCACCCCTTAGAAATTAAATTGTGCGGTTTTGTATTTTTTTTTTTTTAAAGACAGATAACCGAACCGTTCGGCTTGTTCAGTTAGGCACAGCCTTACTTTTTAGGTTTTGCTAAATATAAATAACTCTTCAGCCAGATGCTTGAAAACTGTACCACTGAAAAGCTCATTTCAAGCTGGCTAAAATGATATAATGGAATATCAAAACGGTTCAAAATTGGCCAAAATACGAATTTTAGTTGGACAAAAAAAAAAACCTCTAAGGCCACTTAAAAAAAGAAAGTTGTTTCTCGAGCCTTTTACGAAAAAAAGCGGTGCGGCGGGCTGTTTTTTTTTTATTATTATTTATTTACTTTTTTTACGATAATATAGGGGATGTAATTTAAAACAAAGCCATTTTTGTTATATTTTTTTAATGAAAAACTTTAAACAAATATGCCGGTTTACATGGGAGCCCTATCACAAAATTTGGTGAGAAAAAAAACAAAATATATTTCTTTTTCTTGTTTTTAGTTGCTTCAACATGTAAATTACGCTTGCGTTTTTGCAAGGGAAGTGCTTTAGCATTCTTGCAAACCGAACAAATTGGGTAGGCGCCATCCACGCCATCCACTAGGATTTTGTTGCTCGTTAACAAACTAGTTACTGCTGGAGTCCAATACACGTGCGTGAGGGAAAATAAGATCACCGCCGTCTTGCGTCTTGGAATTAGCCACGTGTCCGGTAACAATGCATTCGTCAACATTCAGTCCTTCCGGAAGCACAAAGTTATCAGTTAGATCCATGTTTTGTTTATGATACTCTGGTAAAGCTGTAATACGGTGCAATTTGTTCCATAGCCGCCTAAAATTCCCCACGGGCGAATTTTGATCGATTTATACATGAGCCGAACTGACAAGAGCTGAAAGTTGGCCATGACTGAACGTAAACAAACTTAAAAGCGATACGCCTAACGCACTTGCATTCGTAAAGTGATCAGAGTGATCCAAGACGGTTCTAATAAATAAGAAGTCGAAACCAAACCGAGCAATATCAAAAGCTTTAACTTAGAGCGTCCATGATTGGCTTTAACCCAGTCGCGTGCCAAGCGAGAGCCAATTAGCGCACGCGATGTATTGCTTGACTCGACCAAGCAGCGCCGCTGTCTTTGAAAGAACAGAAATAGAAAGAAGCGCCAATAGCATTCTGAGGAAAACTGAACGGGAACGGGTGACATCAAACATTTCCCATCCCGCTTTACTCTTAATGCAAGGATGTTGTTACGTTAGCGTGATATAGCGCCTTAATCGGAAGTACGGTTTTGTTCTCGAAAGCTAGGTTATTGGGGCTTCTTAACTATCTGTATTCTTTGCTGTCGTTGATCGCTTGTTGTCCCGTTGCACACGTTTTTGCAG
The DNA here is from genome assembly GCA_023313725.1 of Lithobius niger. Lineage (NCBI taxonomy): Eukaryota > Metazoa > Arthropoda > Chilopoda > Lithobiomorpha > Lithobiidae > Lithobius > Lithobius niger. The sequence continues at coordinate 44,737 of JAHWFP010219980.1, read as the reverse complement.
TGATAATCGCCTACACACCGTTCATTTTCACAAATTGACGTAGGAAATCGATGAATTACAAACACTCGCACAAAAAAAAAAGGTCCGGTGAATTCAAAATTCGTTAGAACAGATCGTGAATTGACATTTCTGGTTGCCGTATACCAAAAAAAGAAGGTTGGTGCGGGGGGGGGTTTTGAGTCCGTGCGGCGGGGCTTGAGAAACAACTTTTTTTTTAATGGCCTAAACGAAAGGTTTAATTTTGTATGGCCTAACTGATCATTTTCAAACACTGTAACAGTTAAAGTAAAATCTACAGCAAGCCACTAAGAGTCTGTTAAAGGGCAATTACATCCATTTTGACATGCATGTTTGATTTTGGATCACTTACACAATAACTAAACACAAGAATTGCGGCAAGAATACGTTACGTACGTTCGATATAACAATTTAATTACTGCATCACCAAAACATGACACAGAGGTCGCCATTGTTTTGCTGGAACGAGTAGAAATTAATGCCGACAGACTGATCTCTTCGATTTCGACTCGCAGCCGATTGAGATAGCTGTATTGACTGTCAGGAGCTCAAGCGTCTGACGGCCTTAGCTGGCCACTACACTGCCGGCCAGCTAAGGCCGCCAGACGCTTGAGCTCCTCACAGTCAATGCAGCTATCTCAATTGGCTACGAGTCGAAATCGAAAAGTGACATCTGTCGGCATTAATTTCTGAGCGTTCCAGCAGAACAATGGCGATCTCTGTAATTACAATGTTATATCGGACGTAAGTAACGTATTCTTATCGCAATTCTTGTGTTTAGTTATTGCGTAAGTGATCCAAAAGTCAAACATGCATGTCAAAATGGATGTAATTGCCCTTTAATGGAAAATGTGGAACTCATTTTGAAAACTCCTGGCCGATAAACTTAATGCCAGGGTTTGAGAGGCCTTGCAAATTCATAAGGGCCTTCTTTTCTCCTAATTCGTGCTGAATGGCCAGCAATTCAAGTCTCTCAGGTGTCTATCATTCCTAGAGTTTGAGACAAAGAGTGTTGTAGTGTCCTTCCATGCTATTTTGTGCCTCGTACTCTAGGAATGATAGACACCTGAGAGGACTTGAATCACTGGCCATTCAGCACGAATTAGGAGAAAAGAAGCCCCTTATGAATTTGCAAGGCCCCTCAAACCCTGGCATTAAGTTTCCTATCAGCCAGGAGTTGGGGATCAACTCACTCGAAGATGGCATGATCCACAGGAAAATCAAAAACGGCACGAATCACAAGAAAAGCACGAAAAACGAGCGACGAGAGAACTACCCTCCAAGTACTGCAGGTTACGACGACCAGCGGAAGTGAATAGTGAACGCGTGGTGACTCTGTTTTGAAGCGGCAGTTGTGTTAAAAGAACTCGCACGAGGAGAGCCTGATGATGACAGGACGACTGAAACAGCACATCTAGTTTAGTCATAAATGCCTGTCGAAAATTCACTTTTTGAACATCACAATACTGAAAAGTATTTGTTCACTTTTTGGTTTGAGCGTCTTTGAAGAAGAATTTTATTGTTTAATTCTTTGAATCAAAATAAAGAAAACCTAAGCCAAAGTATTTAACTATAAGTAGCTAGCAAATGACGAGATATAATTACTTGTGAAAAATTATTCGTGAAAAATTGAACATATTTTGAGTATGAAAGCCTAAGTTCCCATAATTACTGTTGAAGCTATATTGAGCATGAAACAACAGCCTAATAAGTTGTCATATAGCTAGTAAATTACTATAGAAGGTAATTTGAATATGAAACGGTATTCTACTAGTACTAAGTTAAATTATTTAAACTTTTAAAAATGCACACTTTCAAAACTGGAGACCCTCGCGTATGTCCTAATCTTTGACAACTGAGATGTTGGTTTCATCAGGCACAATAAGGTTAGTTTTGAAATTAGTTTACATCGTCTGCTTTCAAGTCCGAAAAAGAACGCGAGAGTGGCCTCTTATACCGATTTCACACGTAATAATTCGTCGCGTGTTGTGGCCGTACCGTACCGTGCCGCTCCAAACCGCTCTGCACCACGGCCACGTTCCCAGCGCGACTTGATTTCACATGTAATAAATACCGAAACGTGGCCGGCCACGTTTTTCGACTGCCCTCTGACGGTCAAGCTTGGAACCCAACTACGGAAACGAAGATTAAAGCAGACCGAAGTGAAATTTCGGCAAATGTTCGTTTGGCCACCTCGACCGCGTGCGGAAAAAGAAAAACTTGAAAATAATGTTTAAGTAATATATAAAGATAACAGTAGTTTTTGTTGTGTTTTTCCTGTTGTTGTTAGATTATAGGTTAGGTTAGTCGCCTGACAAAAAACTTCTAGGCAAAGTTTGGCATTTTAGTTCATAAAAACGGTTTAAACTTATTTTTAACCAAGAGTTACCACAATTGTTTTTGTAGCGGAAAACGTTTTTTGACTACAATATAGGCAACAAGTAAAAAAAAAAAAAAAATAGAGAACCGTACTTCGGAAGGAAAAAAAAAGTAGAAATATGAGGAAAAATGTTCGGTTTATTTATTGGTTTGTTTATCTGAGTGCCTTTCTATTCCTCCAGAAGTAAGGTCCGTAGAAAGATAAGAGTATATTGCCAAATGAAAAATAATTAAATTACGCTTCGGATAGGCCTATTTTCATTGTTCTAATTTGATTTTTTTACCCTTAAATACGCAAGTGAACTGCGAGTAAAGTTACCCGTGTGCGGAAAAAAAAAACTGGCTAAAATGTCCAACAAAAAAATAAATTGTATTGCCGTTTTTGTTTTGTTTTTCTGTTGTTGTTAGGTAAGGTCAAGTTAGTTGCCTTGGTAAAAAAATTCAACAAGGAACGACCTGCCTACCGCTTTTGTCTTTTGTTCTTTTTTTTTCACAACCCTTTTTTTCAATCGGCTGTTTTTTTTCCTCCATTTGTTTTTTTTCTTAAAGATTAAAAAAACTGTTCTCAGAACTAGGCCACCTGAGAGTTATTAATAATTCTGTTTAAACAAGTTTGCATTCAAAGGGTTGTGTTAGCTTTAAGTACCGTTATGTAACCTCATTAACTTTTTTTTCACAAGCATCAGTTTTCCTATGTGTAGTCGCGATGCTATTAACGAAATACATGTTTGGTGAAAATAGGTAGCACTTTTTACAGGTCCTCTCCGTTTGGTTTTGTGGCCAATTCTTCCGCTGCAAAAATTCTGACTTTAGGCCTAAACGTTTGTCGACGCTTTCTTAATTTGTTAGTCCAAAACTTCAAGCTTAAAGCTATGTTTAGTCGTAGTCTGCTTTGATTAGCTCGTCAGTTTGTTTTGGGGGCGAACAGCGCATTGCTTTATGGGGTCGCAGGCTGTTTCGTCACTTCACGCAGCGCGGCACGGCACGCATCGGATTTCAGACGTAATAATTAAAGCGAACCGCTCCGCTCCGTCCAGTACCGAACCGCGCCGGCCACGTTTTGAAACGTGGCCAAGCTGGAGCGCAAAATCACGGCCACGTTCGGCCACATTCGGTTTATTTATTACGTGTGAAATCAAAATGCACGGTTCGGAGCGGCACTGCACGCTTTATTTATTACGTGTGAAATCGGTATTAGCAAACACTGCCAACATAATTCAGCCAACTTAATTACTGTTGAAGCTTTTCGAATAAGCAACTGTAGCCACTACTACAGTCCTACTAAACTAAATTATTTTAATTGTCGTTTTTTTTATAAGCGTTGTCCCACAACTTTTAAATAAAGTTTGCTCAAGTTTTGAAAAAGATGTGATTTGAATTTAAAAAAATCATTGATTTAAATCAAAAAATCTATTACCCTGTTGGAAAATTACGAACAGCCTTTTCTATGCAATTTAATGTGCAACAAGAATTCCTGCACCACGGAAGAATACACGGCACAATTTTTCTTTAAAATCTTATTTGTATTACTTGCAAACTATTACTCGCATATTACTCGTATTACTCATTCATTCCAGCAAATTACTCTCCGAGGGACAAGTTACCTGCACAACAACATAAGAACAAACGCGGTAACAAGCAGATCGTAACACCGCCACCTCAGAAGGCAATAGACGCTGCACAGATTATCTTCCGTGCGTCACGCAAATTAAGATATCACTTAGTTTCGGTGACACCCTCCGTATTTCCTTTTTTTTTAAACTTCAGTATCAAATTGTATACTTTAGTTTCCCTTAGGAATTAATAACTTACCATTGTACACTAATGCGAAGAAAGCTTTTTTCACCTAGAAACATAAAAAAATCAAATAAATTTTTTCTTTTCATAACAGCAAAAATAAAATACAGAGCACTGATACTCTTCCCTGCCCTACAAATGAAATCAGCGACACTTGACAGAGTTCCCCTCCACTGCACTGATCAAGGTTGGCCATTGACCACTGATCAGCAAGGTTTGGGGCGGGGGCAGTGTTAGGGTTAGCCAGAAGGTCTTAGAAAAAAAAAATCCTAAATGATAACAGATCGCGCACCAACATTAATCTTGCTGGCTGCACTGTTCTTTTTCGGATATTAGGTACTGTTTTCAAATGAGGGCAAAACGTATCCAATTTGTTGTATTGATAAATCAATAATGGAACCCATCTATAACCACAAGGAATTCAACCAGTTCAGTATGTACAAGATAAGGGAAAGGCCTAAAGTATGTTGGTTACTGTTTAATACCTGATGGTTGTTCGTAGGTCACAACAGTTTGTTTGGCAGGTAAAGCATAACAGTAGATTGTGTGAAGCGTGTATGCGAAAGCAACAGGTATTGTGTTTAGTAGGGTTATGTAATTCCAATGAAGTTTTTGAAGTTAACCAATTAATGATTAACCTGAGCCAACTTCCTTGATTATGCAGAAATAGTTGTTTTAGGTTAAGTATTTCAGTTTGGGGACAGCCAATGAAATTGTATTGTTTAGGTGCAGTACAAGTTTTCATTTTCCTCATATTACTTATCTTTAAATTCTAGCTCAAATTTGTTTAATTTATGCTAAATGCCTAATAATCAAATAAAAAAGGATCTTAGCCAGGCCTGTTGTCCATCCAACAATGCTCCTTATTACTTTTTTGTTTCAGGCACGATTGAGAGAAGTCGTGTTCTTATATTTATTGTCAAATTTTTATCAGGAAAAATCCGATGTATTGTTCTAAAATATACTGGTTGATTGTCAACTTGCTTGTAGAAACTTGAAAGACTGATCTTGTTCACGCAATCATTTAGTGTTGACAGTAACTCAAGCTGCATGTACAAATAACGGCATAGCTGGACAGCATTTGTCACAAAAATAACTTAACACACCCTAAAGAATTAATGTAACGTCCGACACACCCATCATTATTCCTATTTAGACCAGAACTGTAATAACAGTGTGGTACTCATTAAGATATAACTACATAATGAGAATGCCTAAAGTACACTTTTAAAAACGTCCTCTCTGAACTGGCTCACAGTACATATCTGCACAAGAAAATATTACCAAGGACAGCAGGACCCATTACAATATGTATAAGACTTGATCATTAGATTTAAGAATTATATTTTCGTCACAAAATAAACCGTTAGGCTTACTTGAATTACTTTGAAACGCTGTTGATTCACTTCGATGAGTAATTTCCAAGATCGAAGTATATTTTCGTAGGCACTGCAGATAAATTGGTTGACACAACGATACGAGTCATATTTTGTGGCTAACAGTACGGAACGTCAAACGGAAGACTTTTTAATAACACTGAATTGCATTGGAAAAGATTCAATTTTAAATCATAGGGACTAAGGATGCAAAATATACAGATTTCGTAATTTTAAGAATCCTTTCTCTGGACTTGATTCGGTGTTATACATATTTATAAAGTTTGGCTTGTCAGTTAATTGCAGTGCAGTGAAAAGTACTTTAAAACATTTACATATAAACTAATCCTCATAATGCACATGGTTTTACCCATCAAATACACGCCACACAGTAAATAAAATCTAACAAAACCTGTAGTAAACAGGGTGGAAAAGCAGAAATCGTGGTTGAGATAAACTGCAGACAAGCAAATACAGTTCAGGCAGACAGGTTCGAGCAGTAGGGTACAATGTTCTCGTAGTACAAGTTAAGTCTGTGCATCAGATCAAATGTCATGTAAAAGAATTGTGCATTCGACTCTGCGTGTAGGGCTTCCAAAATTGTTGAATTTCCCTTCACTGTTCCCACATTTTCGCAAATGTCTGCGTCAATAAAGTCTCCATTTTTTCGTCACCCTCATTCATGTAACCAAACAATGGGAAAAGCAGACCACAGCGCTACGTTAACATTTGTTTGGTGTAGTTTACAACTGAAAAAATAGTTTTAAATAAGTTCAGTTTACTTAACTTACCAACAACTGCGTGTCGAAAACAACTAATTTGGCACTTGTGGGTACGAGATCGTAACATTTGTGGTATTTGAAGAACTTGACAAATACCATATTCTCATCATGTTCTGCAAAAGACAAAAATTTAAGATGCAGCGCAACAGGTTTACAGAACAAGCCTTTTATAGCATTACTGCACACATGCTAATACATAACAAGATGCACTACACTGCATCAGTAATTCGACGTGTTGCTTGGTACAGAAATGCTGAAGGAGGATAGAAAATTAATATGCGATTGACATATGCAGTTGGAAAGGCAGCATAAACTCAGGACACTACTATACATTCAGAATGCGTGGTGCACTGAAACGTATACATATTGCACATCACATACAAAAAAAAAAGTCTCCTAACTTTTGCTATTGCGATACGACAAATGAGCGATCACGTGATCATGATAGAAACGGCCAGATAAGGATTTCTCATCTGATGATATTATTTTTGTTTAAAAAAAAATCCTGAAAATCTCGTTGCTTTACAGCTTCCCGTCCTTTTCGTTCTTTTTCATGAGGCTTTAACACTTTTTACATCCGACGATAAAATAACACACAAAAATGTCATACCACAATTTCATGTAGCTAGCTTTTGTTTAAGCTTTGCTGCTTAGGTTTTGTTATATGCTGGGTTTACTGCAAATCCAGTTTTATATTTGAACAATCAAGTTTAAAAAAAAAGACAAAAAATCCCCCCCCCTCCTCCACGCACGCCAGTTTTACACGCAATTCAGCGACATTTAAGGCTAAACTAATGCTGCTACTACTGAGCACAGACTTATTCATTCTAGAGTTGCGCTTTTCAAATCGTGTTTTTTTAACACCAAAAATTGTTCATCCATACGACATACCTTTGCTAGATGTATTTCTTCCATGCTTCAAGTACTGTACTCCCACAAAACGAAGTTTATGGAGATTATTCCCCTGTAGTTCATAACAGTTGGCGCTGTTTATTTCTCCCTGCCGCCTACCATAAGTACTACGCAATTTCGCCTTTAAACCCAAACGATCCCGAAGTTTTTCTCGGAAAGTCTAGCCTCTAACCGACCCTCGACCCGTATTTCGCCGTCATTTTTCAACATTGCCACTGCAACTTTAGACTAAAATTTTCGAAAATAACACGTGTAACGCTGACGTCACAACACTGTACGTACTATGGATGACGGTTTCGCGTTGACAGACCTCGTTGGAGGGTACCACTTTGTTTTTTCTAATTACAAAATCTGTGAAATCCGTAGTGTTTGAATATTTTACACTGCAACTGTTCCACCCACATACTTTAATTTCGTCGGATCAGAATTGAACAAATGTGTCTGGTTTTTGAGGAGATATCGCTGACGTAAATCGGCTACCCCCGTTTTTTGGCCACAACCGCATTAATTCGACGTGTGACACGTGTGACACGTCGAATTAAAAACAGAGCTCCACGAAAAAATTTCCGACATTGAAAAAAAACTAAGACCTGGTGACACCTGGTTCCGGGCATATACTACACATATTTTTTTAATGACCCTTAAATTTTGCTCTTTACGATATTAAATCTGATTTCTTGCAGCAATTAAAATATCGATGACTATTGTGGTTTAAAATCCATTATTCTGTGGGACAGCTCACATAATGATGATGATGAAACAGCAACAGCAACCGTGCCATTGTTCCCAGTTTTAACAGCGGTAGGGTTCCAACTTAACATCCAACAGATCTCAACAATACTCTTTAACAAGATGTAGTAGCAGTCTTGATTAGACTTTGATTAGACAAGTCAGAATTACCGCTGGAATATTTTTATTTTTAAACACGTCACCTTCAATATAAAAGAAGAAACACATTGGAGCCAATGTTAAGTAGGAAAATACGGCAAAGAAATTGAAAATATGTAAATAATTAAATGTCCTGGATGATAAGCATAATCAAAACTTTACGGAATGCCAACTAACAAAATAAAATTAATTTAAAACCTAAACAGAATTTTGCGGTGAAATAGTGACTACTACCTTCTCGTAATTATCCCCCCCCCCCCCTACAACCAAAACTCACCCTAAACAAATTTCTCAACAGATTTGCATTGATAGTGTGGGTCGATTATTTGACTCTAAAAAGGTGGAAATCTGCTGTTATTACCGACTTACTTTACATGCAACTTTACTCTAATTAACCATTTCAACAACGTTTTAAACTTCACGTTATACAAACTTATTTTACGGAAGCAACTAAGTGAATTTTGAAAACAAGCAAAGAAAATAAACTGTTGTATTCTAAACATGGGTACAAGGTGTCAGATTTTTTCCTCAATATACAGAAGCAGAGTTAATTAAAAATACTTCAGAATGTGTCAAGAGTAAGGAACATCAACTATGAATATGTCCAAAATTTCTCTACTGAATTTTTGTTTTGGTCAGCGTCCCCTTTAATACCTTGACTTTTACAGCATCTGCTTTCATCAAATTTTATCGGCATACAACTTTCTCATGTTTTTAAATGCCAAGAAACTACAAATTAGCCCTAAACCAAAATTATTAAAAGAACCATCAACTATCTATGTTTTGATTTTCAACAAGGTAAAAATAAAACAATAAACTCAATAATGTGACGTCTCACCCAAATGCCACCATAAAATGGAAGACGGTGAGAGAAGAGATGTGACCACCGTATTTAAACTACCTATATCACTCACAATTAAATAGTCACTCAAAATCTTTATCGTTTCACTACAACAACACATGCAACTATACCTCGAATAAACCAAAACTCCCGAAGGAGGCGGATAGGAATGAATTCTTTCTCAAATTCTTTGATCTCGCTAATGTCATACGTTTCGCACACATCATCCTCGACCAGCTGTTCCCAGTCGGAAAAGTCGTCCCATATCCAGTCTGTGAGGTCGTAGTAAGGGCACTCATTCCACGACATGAGTGAGTCACAATATTTAACTCGCACGTTGTTAAGAGAAAACACAGTGTCTGCCTAATAACACAGGCACTCTTATTCTTTTACACTTGGTTCTTGCTTTAGGTGCCTAATATGGATCATGCACTCTGGAAGCCAGACGGTCCCCATCACCGGATTTCAGATTAAATAAGAGTATTATTTTCGTCGCTGAAAGCCGGTTCATGCATTGCTGCGTGTTTATGACCACCTTCACCCATCAGACGAGCTGAGGTGGTTCCACAACGTCAGTGCACTGTCTACACAACAACCCTCCGCATCCGCAAATCCCAACTTAAAACCTGGCCTTGGGACAAATGTGGAAGCTTCCCTCTCCCTCCGAAGGACTATCTTTAGCCTACAAGCATGGATTGCCAATGTGTTTTTATAACGTCAAATTGAAAACAGTTGTGCTACATGGCAAGCATCCCTTAAAGGTGTACGACACATTTCAAAATAATTTATTTAAAAACCAATCATACCCGCAAGTTGGAACAGACTGAATCTTAAACCATGTTACTTTGCTCCTAAATACCATACAAGATGAAGTCAGTCTGACAAAGACTTACTTACCAAAGTACTCTCAAGGAAAAAAAGTCATATTGGAAAGCACATTGCCAATTTTTTTTTTGTCAACCTCAATCAATTAAATTCGTCGTAATACAGATATTAACAGCAAAATCTTAAAATCAGAACATTTTCCAACAAGCACGCGGCAAAAAGTTGTCTGCTTACTATGGCACTTTCTTTCAACCTATGGTTTTCTTTCAGCAGGAACAATACCATAGAATGTGCAGCAAGTGGCTAGTTGTTTACAAAATTGTTCATTTTATGCCCCCCCCCCCCCCCGCCAAAAAAAGGCACTGTAAAAACGATGCATTTCAACTCTATTCATAGCAAGTACAAACCAAGCCTACAAAGGGAAAGAAAGAAGACCCGTGATCATAGTGATCATACTGCTCTCCATGTCATTGTTTTTGATCTTACATACTTTGAAGATTTGTTCGAGTTGCCTAAAAGTGCAAGTCATTGGAGGGGGGGGGGGATGGGAGAGAACTTAACGCCGATAGCGATAGCTATGCTTTTTAATAGGAACTATTTATTTTTCTGTCACACTAACGTGGGGCTACAAATGTTGTTCGACCAGGTCTACCAAGAAACCCATTTTTCTAAAGAATTCTGGCCTTTCAATGGGGTATTTATACTTCTGGTCTTTCAACCAAGAATGCAGGTCTATCGGGTCTAGGAATTATTTTCCGGGACTATCAAGAATCTGGCCTTTCTGCCATTTCTATGTTTCTATTTTTCGATCAGTTCTAGCAATCTGTTGTTTTTATTTTAAATCATTGTGGTCATTTTATCAAAAGGTAGGTCTCATAGACTATAGCTACACCCTAGAAAATTAATTTTTCTGGATGCTAAAAAAAACCAGCAATGGAATAAGACGGTTGAATAAGGAACATCGACAAAAGCAGCGAGAAATCAGCGGAATATTGCCAGTCGATTCTCTGAATTTAACGTAATCGTACCCCCGTTTCCTTTAACAAAGAAAAAAGATTTGTGGTATTCAGTTAAAGTTATCAGAGTGTTCGCTACAAAATATTCAGACCATGGAATAAGTGCTCACAAATCAGACATAGCTCTGGCTTAGCTTCAAGGCTCGGAATAAATTGATTATGCTAATTACCGATTTTTCAGCGTTTTTACTTTGATTTACGATCATATTGACTTACGTTAACGTACGTAACACCAAAAATTTCTAGTTTTTCTTCAAATGAGCGAATTTTCCAAAAATTTTCAAAAAATTCGCTGGTTTGAAGAAAAAACTGGAATTTTTTTGGTGTTACGTACATCCCGTAAGTCAATTTGATTATTCTTTTTTAATTAACAGTTTGCTTTTTTAAAATTAAAATCTTTAAGTAGTAATTTTCACATCTCCATAAAAAAGTGAAATTATTATTTTTTATTTTTCACATTCTAGATCAAACGCAGTTTTAACAGTACAGAAAATTACACTATACTACACTGATTAAGATATTTATAGTAACACAAATGCATATTGCCAAATCTTTAACTGGAAAAATACTCATGGGCACTGTAGATTTTATTTTCATTTTTTAAATTAACATTTCTGCAAATGCAGGTGAAGAAAACCTTGCAAGTCAATTGCGTAGTTTTAAGCTGAATACAAAAAAAAAACTACTGCAGGCAATCAATTAGCCATTATTAATGTAAAGTTATTTGTTTTTATAAATATAAAAAAATAATAAAAGTTAACAATGCACGGTACTTAGGAACTGAATTACATAAAAGATGGAAATTCTACATGCATATTGAAAGGTTAATTCCAAATTTAAGAAGAACGATACCAACACTATATAATTTAAGGGATAAATTGAACAACAAAAATAAGAAAAGGGTTTTTGTTGCACTTATTATGACAAACATAAATTATTGGCTTACAATATATAGAACAACATCAAAAGGATTTTAGAACAAGTACAAACAATAACAAACAAAGCAATTAAAGTACTATTCAAAGAAGAAGGAAAGTAAAGACAAACGAAATCTATGAAGTAAATACTTATCAAAATTTATAAACGATGAATAATTGAAATGTGGTGAAATTAAAATATAAATTAATTAGTGCTAAAAACTTAGAAATGAATATAATATATAACTTATTAATTGCTAGCACACATAAGTCTTGCAGGACTTCGTGCCAGTACTTGTCAATGTACTTGTAACTTGAATAACGCATTATTATTATTATTATAATTATGATTTTTATTATTGGCGTCTTTATTTCCACCAAGAAACACTTAATGAAGCAAATCACGGGATGAATTGTCTAGACAGAACACACCAGCTGTTGATCCAAACATTTATTTTAAAAGAAAGGCAAAATTTTCAACATTTTTTTTTACCTAAATCTGCTACTTCTATCTTGTCCAAAAAGGGGTCAGATAAAGGAAGCTGAAAGAAAAACAAATAGAAAATTAAACCCAAGAGAAACACAATCGGCAGCAGCTCAACAGACAAACGCCAAAATCAATCAATACCAACCAGGTGGGTGCGTTTGATGATCAGTCTGCAAGGCATGTTTTTCCTTTTCATCTTACTACTTCCTGACCAGGGTGAATACTTAACTGATTTTAAACAACTAACTACAAAACATTAAAATTCAACAAGGATTTCCTCAGGCAGGATTCACCACAGCTTCCGGTTGTCAACACTTGATCTGCTTTATCAGCACAAATGGTGTATTGGTTGTTTACCAGCAATCGGCTCAACAGCTGCTGCCACCACAAGGACAAACCAGGCAACATCCAACTCTTAAATAATAACAAAATGGAAGAGGAAGGGGTGGAAAGACACGGATCTCATGTCACTTCCTATCCATTGGGTTAGCACTGGACCCGAATAAAAACCCAACATTTCTTGAGGAAAAGGAAAAACATCATGCGATCTTAGTAATGGCTTTTTGCTTCTCTTAAAGATGATGGTGCATAGCAACAAGAATTTTTAGGGTTGGGGAGGAGAATTTGAGACCGAGACTCCTTCTGAACGTCTTAAGATTCATTCCTATTAGTTCCCTCTAAGTTTATAGAAGGCGCTATGCGTTTTAAGTGGGAATTTCTACTCAGTTTTCTGTTTAAAATTAAACTAAACTAGCTTGCATTTAATTATTATTTAGTTTAGCTTAATTGTAATTTAGTTTACTCAGCTTTGGGCTGAAAATGAGCAAAAATTACCAGATGGAACCGTGGTGCACTCTGAAAACTCGGACAGAGAGTGGCACGTTTCAATAGGGCCTTTTTAAGTTACAAATTCTCCTCCCCAACCCTACAAGCTCTCAATAACAGCTAACATTAGTGTGTTTATGGTTTGATACTTGTGTTACATGTTAGAGAAATGGCGAAGTTTAAATGATTCAAAGTACTCTCAGCGTTTTGCCGTATCTAGAGATTCTACTGTCAAATTGTAGCCGGTACCGTTATACCAAAAATAAAAATTCGACCAGGGCTAGAATAAAAAAAAAACGCATCATAATCTTCTTTGACTTATAAAACCGTGTGTGTGTGTGTGTGTGTGTTGGGGGGAGGGGGGGGGGGGAAAACCATGGAAAAAAAAGCTGAAAGGGAAAAAAAGCCGAAGGGAAAACAGCCGCAAAAAAAAAAGGCCAAATTGTTTTGTAAATTTTTTTGTATTTTTTCATGTTGTTATTATCGTTATGTGTTAAGGCAGTTGCCTTGGCTCGAATCTCACCAGGCAGGCAAAGGCAGTTTCACCAGGTAAATTATGATAATTCTGGGAACGACTCTACTTCAAAATACAACAACAGTTTTGCGTTGTGGGAATTTTCAACAGCCACTAGCACACTAGACGTATGGTGTTGTTAAAAGTCTGCTGAAATATTTCCCACAACGCTATACCACGAGCCACGGCTGTTTGCCGTGATGCCATCATGATTTAGCCACTGACGAAAGAGAACAGCGGATCTTTGGCCATCTGAGTGGACTAGCCCAGTCACGTGATCGTGCGTCACGGCAAACAGCCGTTGCGCGTGGTTTAAACTGTTATTAGAAAACACAAACGAACTCATTTGATGCTTAAGGTACGGTTTAACTGGTCCGAAGTCAAAACAGCAAAGGAACCCAAATAAACTTTCCTGTAAGGTTTCAGAAACTGCAGTGAAGCAGTGTCTGATTCGAAAGTTGACTCCAAACCTTTTCCAAAATTGGCCGAAAAGAAAGCATATCGGAAAGCCAGTCACAGCGCGCAGTTGCTCCCATGTGACACGCTACTGGGGTCGATCGCCAGCCCACTAAAGATAGATGCACGTTAAGCGACTGATATTTTAGTTGAGAAACACAAGGACGTAACTTGCTTACCAGGTTAGAAAAACCGATTGTGTGATTAACAGAAAAATAGCTCGTGGCCTACATATGCCGGCAAATCGTAGTCTGTTAGCTACCGTTAGAAAGAAAATGCAGCTTGAGGCACTCGACACTACGGCACGAAACGTTTGACCGTAGAGGCCTGTAATTAAAAAATTACTACTTATTAAATTACATACCAGCATTTGCATGAAAACACACAGTGAAGTGGTCAACTGAGAAGCATTCCCGCGACTCCGCCATGTTTATTTTCACGTTCTCAACACATATTACTAATTCCCATTGTGGTTGGCTCCTCTCATGAGGGGCTTGGAATTTTAATCGCGTTATATGATTGGATGGCTGGTAATGCTTGCGTTCGGCGGTGGGAACCATTTTGTTGTTTTTGGTATTATTAAAATATTTCCTTTCCGATTCCGATATCAAAACAGAAACATCAGAGAGAGAGAGAGAGAGAGTTTTGTAATTTGTCGACTTGACAAATCGTTAGCAGTGCGGTTTGACAATTCGCCGACAGGACGACTTGACAAGTGACTTGATGATTCGCCGACAGACCGACTAGCAGACTTGATAATTCACCGCCCGTGCAACTTGACGTTTCGCCGACGGTATTCCTTGACAATTTGCCTACAATCGCTGACAGAACCACTAGACGATTTGCCGACAAAAATCTTGTCGACTTGCTGACAGGACGACAAGCCGACTTGCCGACAGAGGTTGCTTTTTTTTCTCTTAACTCGTTCAATTCATTTTGCATTTTCTCCATTTTTTCTAGCAACTACTCTGTTTAAGTGTCACTTTTGTCCCCGTTTTCTTTATTTTCACATTGACCTTTTCGCAGCCAGAAAATACTGGGAAGGGCTTGTCTCACGAATACACTTTGGGGGATTGTGTGTCGAAGACTTTGTATTACTGTCCTTAACACTTTTATTCAGTTCATTTAGCCTATTTCTGCCTGCCTCCGGCAATGATTTCGAGTCCCTGTGGCAGAATAAGAGCGACGGCGACGCTACGTCGCAGTACGGCTGGCTGCGTTGCAGTAGGATTTACCTTGACTCTTTTCTTTTCCGATCTTCTTTTTGCGATAATTTCGCCAAAAATTGACCGATTTTCACGTTCAAATACACCATTTTAACTGTTTTTTCGAGAGCTTTTGAATGGTGCTATTCTCAATACGATAGGTTGGGTCATTGTCAAGTTGTTTCGTAAAAAAAAAACCGATAAAGGGTCTTAAAAAAAGGTCTTGCAAGAAACTTGTTCGTGAACCCAAACAGGGCTAACAAAAAATGTTGCACAACGCAAAATTCCACCTTCACCTACTACCTGCAGACCACAAGGTTAGGTCATTGTCAAGTTGTTTAGTAAAAAACAACCGATAAAGGGTCTTTAAAAAAAGTCTTGCAAGAAACTTGTTCGTGACCCCAAACAGGGCTAACAAAAAATGTTGCACAATGCAAAATTCCCCCTTCACCTACTACCTGCAGACCACAGACCCTCCTTTCCCCGCAGGCCATTTTTTGTTGGTAAAAAGCTTTTCGCAGGCCAGTTGAAAATATACTGCTTCCGGGGTGGTGGGCAGATTTATTCTCTCGCAAAGCCGCGCCTTTAGATTTAGTCCCGGTCACAGATCGTTGCCCCAACTTTGAAGAACACCCCTTTTTAAGGGAAATATAGGGGTGACAATTAGTGACAATTATCTTGAGAATTAGCTTGTCGTTCACTTTTCCACTCGTTTTACTTTTCCATTGTATTTCCCTTTTCCACTGTCTTTCACGTTTCCATTGTCTTTCACGTTTCCATTGTCTTTCACG
>JAHWFP010219980.1:0-28698 GCA_023313725.1 Lithobius niger | reverse complement strand
TCACGTTTCCATTGTCTTTCACGTTTCCATTGTCTTTCACGTTTCCACCGTCTTTCAAGTTTCCATGACTTTCATTATTGTCCATTTATTTGTTCACGTTTTCGACACTACAGCCGCCATCCTGAAATCAGCAGCCATTTTGAAATTATGCTTATTATCGTCCAATTTTCTTCAAATTTAAAACACAGAGCATATAGTTGACACCATTTGAAACAATGAATGTGCCAACTTCACTAGTAGGGATGGGTGATAATGACATTTCCACTACGCGATTATTGCAGCACCTAGATATGTGATATTTGCGATATTTTTAAACATGTAGGCCAAGCTATCTTAATTTGATCAATTGACCTCATGACAGCACTACTCCTACAGTAAGTCTACCAACTTTATACCTGTTTAACCCTAGTATACTACTACACTACTACTTCTAGGTCTAAATATACTGAACGTACATAATAGTCCTAGTTAGTATAATGTTAATACAAAATTATAAACAAACTTATTCTTATTTATTCAAAATAATTAAGCACTTTCAAATATTTTAAGTATTCACAGTCGCCGATAACCCATACTCAGAAAAATACCTTACCTAAAAAAAGTGTGCACAATCCTAACATTTTCTGGATAATTAGGTGACCTGTTACGATGTTAAGATATTGAAATTAATTAATCCACAGACAATCACTTTGTAGCATTAGTCCTTTGAAAATTAGCAGTGAGCAGCAATTCTTCGTATCCATTAAGAGGCAACGTATGTTAGAAAATGTAAGTTAAACGGTTTATCAGATATAACTTCAGAACGGGTTCAGAACTAGAGACTTATGGTTCACACCACTGGAAAGCTCGTGAATAAAAAAAAAATTAAAACGGTGTATTTGAACTTCAAAATCGGTCAACATTAGCGAAATAATCGACAATGAACCAGACAAAATGAGCTCGAAGCTGCGATGATCGCGAAACATGAAAAGCATTGCTATAACACTATCGCGTGTGGTGTATATCGCGATAATATTTAAATATCGCATTATTACCCATCACTAGTAATCTGTAATGGCCGCCATCTTGAAATCGGGATGCCATATCAAAATAATACGTATTATCGATAGATTTCCGACAAATTTAGAATGTAAACGAAATAGTTGATACGAAGTGAAACAGTTAATGTGCCATCATCACTTGCAACCTCTAATGTCCACCATCTTGAAATAAGGCGGCCATTTTGAAATTATGCTTATCGTACAATTTTCTTCGAATTTAGAACGTAGGCGATACAGTTAATATCTTTGAAACCATGAGTGTGCCATCATCACTAGTAAATCAAGTTTTAAATATACAGTTGAAACCAATTGAAACAATTCCTGTGACATTGTCACTCATGTGCCATCATGTGAGACCCCATTCTTACTCAGAACATGAAGAACTACTCCTTCACAGAACGCTACCTTTAGTACCAACACACGAAAATATTTAACAAATAGGATTTGTGAGCATACCGAACCCATCAGGAACCTAAAAGTAATGTTACCTACACTAACACAATTGTATGTTGGGAGAATTTGGTTACAGTAAGGAGCACGTTTTTTAATCAGCAAAATATAGCATTGTTTCAGTTAGCACGTGTAGCTTTTTTTGTAAATAACTAATGGTCGCCATCTTGAAATTATTGTTACTATCTTCCGATATTCTTCAAATTTAGAAAGTAGAGAAATAGTTGATACTAATTGAAACAATTCATGTGCCATCGTCAGTAGGAATCTCCAATGGCCACCATCTTGAAATCAAGTGGCCATTTTGAAATTTTGCTTGTTATCGTTCGATTTCCTTCAAATTTAAAACGTAGACAACATAGTTCATAACTGGTGAAATAAGGAATGTGCCATAGTCACCAGTAAGCGCTAAAGATAGCCATCTTGAAATTACGCTTATCATACAATTTCCTTCAAATTTAGAATATGAAGACGAAATAGTTGATACCAAGTGAAACAGTGAATTGCCATCATCACTAGCAATCTGTAATGGCTGACATCTTGAAATCAGGTGGCCATTTTGAAATTATGCTTATTGTCATCCGATTAAAATTTCAAATTTAGTACGTAGACAATATACATGATCCCAGCTGTCACGTTGAATGCACCACCATCACCAATAATGTCTTGAAATCACAGCCGCAATCTTGACATCAGGCTGCCATTTTGGAATTATCCTTATTATGTCCGATACCAATCAAATTTAAAAAGCAGACGATGTAGTTGGTACCAAATGAAACAATGAATGTGCGATCGTTATTCTTAACCTGTAATGCCCGCCATCTTGCAATCAGGTGGCCATTTTGAAATTATGTTTATAATTGCCCGATTTTCTTCAAATAAAAAACTTAAAAACTTGAAATCAATAACTGATACCAAGTGAAAGAGTGAATGACCCATTAATCGTCAGTAGCGATCTCTAAAAGTCGTCATTTTGAAATCAGGAGGCCGTTTTGAAATTAGGCTTATTACGTCCGATTTTCTTCAAATTTAGGAAGATGTAGTTGACACCACGCGAAACAATGAATGTGCGATCATTATTATTAATCTGTAATGCCCGCCATCTTGCAATCAGGTGGCCATTTTGAAATTAAGCTTATTATTGCCCGATTTTCTTCAAACAAAAACTTAAAAACGTGAAATAAAAAATAACAGTTATAATTTTTATCTAGGTAGGGTGAATTGTGCGTTCTTCTCACTGCAGGCAGTACCGTTAATTGCACTGTTTTACAGTTTAGCTGCAGTAACACATTAATAAAAAAACCGGAACGTTAAATGTTAAGAACAAGGGTCTTAACGTCAAAACTTAGAACGAACATGGACAAACTTTGACAATAAGGGTGAAGATGTAAAATTATGCCAGTAAGAGGCTGGTAAGTATTAGACCATTACTGCCCAGTACCCAGTGGTCAACTTAATGACTTTCTGAAGTTTGGCATTTTGATGCTTTAGAATTTTTGCTATCTTTATATAAATTTCGTAGATAAAAGGCAATTGATGACAACCAATAATGCTCTCTGCTAGAAATTCGCTGCCATGTTACCAACTCCATAAAGGAAAGCCAGAGACACACACTTTACTGACATTGCATCATCACATGGGTTTTTATAGGAGGATCTCTTACAGTTTTCATGAAAATATGGGTAGTAAAGGTCTAATGCTTAGTAGCCTATTACTGACAAAATTTTACACAAAGGCTCTTACTGTCAAAGCTTGCCCATGTTCTTTCAAGTTTTGCCTTTTAGATGTTTACTCGGGGTTGCCAGAGGACCTTACACATAAAAATATCGAAAGTATGACCTTCCATCGTAAAAATATCGACTAAATATCGACCGAATATCTACTGAATAAGACCTCGTCAGACATACACGAACTGAAAAAATGAAAAACCGCAAATGCAAGCAACAGTCACCAAGATACGTGATAACGTTTGGTCTACGGTTATCAAAAAAACAAAAACAAAACAATTGTTTGTACGGCAGATTCCTCCCCCGCCCCTCCTAATAAATTTCTAAACCTGGCTCGTCAAAATTAAAAGTTTCTTTTTTTTTAATCACAGCTTCTGATTACAGGAGCACAATATCCCCCCCCCCCCCCGCAAAAAAAAAAACCTCTTGCCCACAATGGTAACTCCGGTAGCGGTATAGCGAAAATGCGGGCACCATTCATGCTGTAGAGCAACTCAAAGAGCTCATTTTTCGAAGTGAAACCGGAAGTTCACGTTTTATAACTGCTTTCGCGTAGAGAACGCAACAAATCGGCAATATTAAATAAAAATACGGTATGTGGCGTTTTGCAATATATTTATTTCAATACTTTAGTCGACTTTTATCGACATAACAGAACTTTATCGACTTTTAACGACTTGGAAAAAAAAATAACGACCAATTCGATAATTATCGACCAACTGGTAAGCCTGTGTTTACTCTTAACATTTAACGTTCCGTTTTTGTTTATTAATAATTTTAGTTCTCAATTCATCTTGCTGTTACGGTGGGACCATCAAACTTACTAGTATTGTGCAATTGTTCGTTTTAAGGCTATCAGAATAACTCTTAGAACTAGAAATTGATAGTAGGTCCAGTTTATGCTTGTGTGTATTTCTTAGTTAAATGGAAAGTAAAAATGGTTTTTACTACACTAAAATACTCACCTCACTTTAGCTATTCCAGGGATGCTGCCGGGAGTACCAGCTTTTTTCACATTCCCACTTTTAATTTTTTTCACATAACCCGTTTTTCATTTTTTCACATTTTTCTCATACCTGTTTTTTACTTTTTTTATATTTGTCACGCACCTACTTTCATTTTCGTAACACTATTTCTTCCTTTTCAAATATAACCAGTTTCACATTTCTTTAATAAAAATTTTTCTTTTCCAGTAACCATTGTAATTCCCCTGAAATTTCACTCAAGAGAGCGAAAGCATATTTAAAGCGACTCCGCCCGTAAACCACCCAATTTTCTTTTGTGTGTTCTAACCACAGGCATGCCTACGTAATCCCAGGCCCAAAATTAGGGCGGATAATTTGATTGTTTTTAATTCGTTTGTGCATTTTGCCTTTTTTTCGCACCAACCCTCGTATTTTTCACGTTTTTTCACATTTTTCGCATATTATTTTGCCACGAGCAAATTTTCACATTTTTCACATCGGTAGCATCCCTGCTATTCATGAGCTTTAAAAGCTCCCAACTGCCCATGCTCCAAAACATTTCTTTGCTACACCCAGTCCGCCCTCAGGCGATGGCCGTTGGAGTGCTTGCGGCTCCTGACCTTGATCATCACTTTTTTCGTACCCCATTCTGGCTTGAGCGGGGTACCCATTCCGGTGAGTATTTTAGGATAGTAAAAACCATTTTTACTTCTAAAACTGTAGTTTTCACATCTTCCAAAAATACTCACCTTACTTTAGCTGACTTCGTCCCATAGGGGGCGGGTCAAGCCGGAGACAGGGTAGCAAGAAATGTCACACTTACCTTCTACTTCCGCTTTTTGTCCTTTGGTTCCTCGTGTGTGGCGGCTCCTGCGACAATGACTGGCCCTAGACGTTCCAGACTCGTGGTGTCTCCAATCTGTCTGAAATAGTGGCTGACAAAGGTTGACCTATGTTGCCACGTGCATGTCGTCGTAATTTCTTGAAGAGGGATGCCGACAGCGAATGCCCTGGATGCCGCTAGTGCCCGCAGTTCATGAGCATTAACTTCCTTTGGGATATGGAGGCATACTGCTGGGGACTCTAATGCCCGCTTGATCGTTTGGCAGATCCATTTTGCTGTGATTTTTGTGGACATCTCAGGTGATGTTGACGGTTTGTCTGTACCTGAGTCTACTGTCAGGAATAGTGGTGTGAACTCGTCTAGGTTCTCTGAGGAGAATTTCGACGTACGGTCTAGGTAATACCTCAGTGCTCTCACTGGGCATTGAGTCCTCTCAGTTTTTTTCCCCAAGGATGAGACTGAGGGCCTTGATGACGATTGGTCTTGCCCCTTCGGTTGGCTTCTGTGTTTTAGCCCTGAACTCTGGGGAAGAGGTCATGGTGACCAGCCTTTTGATGCTTGGAAGCAGTTCCTGTGTCTTGAAAGCGCTGCCAATTCATTTTGTCTCCCTGCTGTGGCCATTGCCACAAGAAATAGAGTTTTCTGAGTGAGCATCAGAGTGGATGCTGTACTCAAAGGTTCATACGTGGGTCCCACTAAGTGCTCCAGCACAAGAGGGAGGTTCCATGAGGGAAGTAATTTTCTAACCCTCTCAAAAGACTTCATTAGCTTTGAGATAATCATGTTGCCGATGATCTTCTTCTTCCCGTAGAATGTGAGGACGGAGTTGATTGACGATCTGTAACCTTTAATGGTGGTTACAGAAAGCTTTTCGTCAAACAGTTCCACCAGGAACTTCGAAACATGAGTCGCACGGGTTGATGTGTCAGGTAGGGTGGCGGTCACCGGGGGTGAGCCAATGACGGCAAGTACCATACACAATTCCCGAAGACTTTATGACAGCATGCACGGGGCAGCAGTGAGGAGAAAAACTGAGCGACTGTCCTCAGCGCTACCCACGAAAAAAGTGACCATCAAGGTCAGGAGCCGCAAGCACTCCAACGGCCATCGCCTGAGGGCGGACTGGGTGTAGTATAGAAATGTTTTGGAGCATGGGAAGATGGGAGCTTTAAGCTCATGAATAGCTAAAGTGAGATGAGTATTTTTGGAAGATGTAAAAATGCGGTTCCCCCCCCCCCCAATTTTATGCAGCTTGGCATTGGTGAATGTAGAGAGGCAATTGTGAACTAATCTTTTTCAGTGCTGAATTCAGTCTGTCACGGACACCATGAATTAGTGTTGGGCGGTACCAGATATTTTTCAGACGGTGCCGGTACCAAACTTAGTACCCCGGTACTCGTTTTTCTCAGATACTTATAAATGAGGTGGTATCTGGTACTGTAGTGCTGTGGTGCCAAAACACGATCATAAATAATAACAAATTTTAATTGAAAAATGTGTTTTGCTGCTATAGTTTTATTGGAAATTTTATTTTGATTTTCTTCCCCTGATTTAAGTTAATACACGTTTCACGATATATTTGAAAAAAAAAAAAAAAAAAACAAGGATGCACTAACACTACATTAGTAATTCGACGTGGCGTATAGTAGAATAAAAAAAATGTGCAATTGACGTATGAAGTTGGGACAGCAGACATACCAACAGGCCACTACTAAAAAATCTGAATACGTGGTGTACTGAATGATATCTACTATATTGCACATCATATTAAAAAAAAAATTGTCTCGTAACTTTTGCTACTACGATACGGCAAATGAGCCAAAATCTTGTGTGCGACAATGCAACCACTGACCAGATGTTTTTATCCGACGCTGATATTGGTTTTGTTACAAAAAAACAAACTGAAAACTTAGTTGTTTTACAGTTTCCTATTCCCTTTGTTCTTGTTCATCAGGCATTTACATTTTTTTAAATCTTTGAACACCATATTTTCAGTAAACTCAGCAGTTAATTTGGAGGGGGGGGGGTAAGAGAAATTGTATTGTGCTGAGGGTACATGAGGTCGACTACTTTAAATTTATTTACACTTTTCAGGTGTATTAACAAAAGATAAAATATTCGCACGAAAATTGTGATTAAGTCCACATTGAATATAACACTGCAATTTCATGGGGCCAGTTGTTAAGTTTTACCGCTTATTACGGATTTATGATCAGATTCAGAGACCAGGAGGAATATCCCGCCATTCGGTCCCTCGCCATTCCGCCACTGTAAAAACAGGACATCGTTCGCTTTGCTCACTCGTTTAATAAGAAACAACACCACAAATGAGCGTAATAAAATACTGTAATATATCGCACACGAAAAGCAGCGAGGCCAGCGCAATAATTAACAGTAAAGTCTATGCACGCCTCGCATTCAATGTCGTCCATATTCCAGCATACAAATTCGGTGTACCATCCAGATTACCGCCAAAGGTAAGTGACGACTCACTTTGTATTGTTCTTTGCGATAAGCGAGGAGACACCTCGAAGTCTACGTTTTAGTGTCTAACTGAGACGTAATAGTCTCTTCATACTAGCACACACCTTTACGCCGACATCGGGCTGACATCATCCACAGATCGTGTACTATCGGACGGCGGTTTTTCGCTAAGAGATCTCGTTAGAGGTTAGCATAGTTATTTATAATAATAATAATAATAGCATTTTATTGGTATGAAAAGAGCAAAACAGCGAGTAAGGGTTCCCTGGTGACCACTAACAACTTATCGTAAAAGTTACATAATTAAAAACATGGTAAAAAATGAATCGTATCAAGAGATACATCGTCAAACGGATGAAAACAGTTTCGATAAATACGAAACTTAGACAGGTCCCCAATTTAGGATTGCTTTTAAAAAGCTTAGTTGGGAAAGAAGAAGGATAGAAAACTTCAGGGACAATTATCGGGACACAGGTGTGCCTTTATTAAGGAAAATTAGAAAATAAACAGCGAAAATCAATTCTAATTTTCCTTAATATTATTTCCAGCGATTTATGTCTTATTTAAGGTGTGCCTTTAAGCACCGTCTGTTCAACAATTTTTTAAAAACATTAAGTGATGAGGCCGAGACAATGTTATCACTCAATGAATTCCACACTGGGGCGGCTCTTACAGCGAAGAAGGATTTCCTCGAGTTAAGATTAAATCTGGGGACCACAAGCTTAAATCGGTGGCACCTAGTTCTCGTCTCAGTACCCATTTCAAAGAAGGGTAGCTCAAGTGGCAGAAAGCAATGTATAATTTTGTAAGTTAAAATTAACTCTGCCTTGAGTCTGCGCAGTTCAAGTGTGTCTAATTTTAAGATTTTCAAAGGTTCGATATACGGCTTCTTACTCAAACCGGGAAGGGATTTTGTGTATCGCCTCTGGACCGATTCAATGTGATCGATATCTTTTAGAAGGCTCGGCGACCAGACCTGGCATGCATACTCGAGAATTGGGCGGATGTATACCTTGTATGCGCAGAGCTTAGTATTTAAATTTCCAGACGTGAAGCAGCGATGGACGATGGCTGATCTGCGGTTGGCCATCACTGTAATATAATTGCAGTGTGTCGAGAACTTGAGATCTGGTTGGAACCAAACTCCAAGGTCCTTATGCTTTTGTGTAGCAACTTTTAAGTTCGAACCTGAACTGGTTAAAGGTTCGGAAGGGCCCGGAGCGGCGGAACAGGCACTGCGCCGAGAAGAACATGATGATAAGACTAATGGTGTGAGTTGCGTGGCGGAAGTGGACGCAAGCTTGGCTGCTACTTTGCAAGCCTTGAGCTGAAGTTTTAGACGAGCATAGCGTTCCTTAGCTTTAGAAAGTTCTGTCTGTATGGCACGGACGTCTGGGGAATGGAGAACCTGTCCGCAGGGAATCGGGGAAGTTTCCGCCGTGTTAGGAGGAACCGATACCTCCAAGAGGAACGGATTGGTAAGCGGGGGAAGCAGGTCCAGGGACTCGGGGTCCGCAGAGAGTTCTAGAACTTCTACTGCAGTAGCGGATGGATCCGCCAGTATGGGAGAGGCGGAACGAGGAGCCGGAACGGCGGAACCGTCCCTTGGCGTTCCTTTTGCTCGTGGCATGGCCGGATCGATCGATGTGAACAGCGGGAGTCGTAGTGAAGAAAAGGTGGCCTCCTCGGCTCTGCTCAAGTTTATATATGAAAGACTCAATTTAATTTCTCTATATTTAGCAGCATTCAAGAAGGAGAATGCAAATAAAAAAGGTAATGGATATTTGCAAGGCAACTAGAAACAGGCAATTTCTCGGTAGCCTTGAAATGCGTGTGTTGTTTCTGGTTAGCACCCCACAAAACCTCTTACAAATGTCTTATGTATATTCTGTAGAGCATAATACCTTTTGAGCTTCCACACTGCAACTCACCCACCTACATACTGAATTTCGTCGGATCAGAATTGAACAAATGTTTCTGGTTTTTCAGATGTCGCTGAACCGATTTGCGTTTAGCCCTTTTTTGAGCACAACCACATTATTTCGACGTGTGACACGTCGAATTAAAAAAAACATCTTCTAAAATTTGTAGTTAACATGCAATCAAAGTAGAAATGCAAATATAAGCTGGTCGTGCAAATATAATCAAAAGCTGGTCGTAGCATCAAAGTTGTGCAAATTTGGCTCTTTGTGAGTTTAAAATTCCAATTTCAACATTGTTGATCGTTAACTGATTGTTGTACTGCTTTGAGCCTTGTAAAACAAGAACTAAATGAACTATTGTTATAATTTTAGTGCTTTTCAACTGCTTATGCATTTTAAGCATATAAGCAGTTTTTGAAATACAGTTGAGTGAGAGAAAGGGGCTTGCGTCGTGGCTACTGTCTATGAAGTCACGTCCCACTCGAGTCGTTTATTCGAACCGGTCATGCGTATCACTTATTAGCTTCAGAACAGAAGTGCCAGAATGTCGGTCGATTAACCATGATTTTTGGTGAGAACATGTCCCAGCAAATTGTAGGCTTTGGTATGGAACAGTTTATGATTAAACCGTTTGTGTAGGATGGGGTCTAGGGCTTTGACAAGAATTTTTGCCAATTGTGGTTCCGTATGGAAATAAGTTAAACCAGAATTGGGATACCGTAGTTATTTCACGTTTTGAAACATCGCACAGAAAATGGAGTCATATCTGTCGTTCTTCTTTGAGCAAACCGATACAAAAAAATTGCGGCTACTTTGCGCTTCGTTCGCCGGTAATTGTCCCAGTATTCTATGCACATTGACAATTCGGGTAGGCATGTCGAATACATATCGGCTCCTGCTAATCAAATAATCATTGCATAATCGTTGGAAGTTATTGGCATATTATTTAATGTAACAGTTGTGTAGTATCAATTCGTCCGTGTAGCTGTAGTACGGACAAATCCCAATATTTTCCAGAAACGATGACGTGGAAGGCAGCGCTACACATTAAATAAAGGCAGAATTCCAAATTCATTCTACGATAACTTTCAATAGAAAAATAAAAAATAGAGAGCTTTGTCTTTCGTCTGTTGAAGCCAACATCCGGAGGGCAGCTAGCGGCTTTTTGAGAGGGTCGCAGGGTTTTAAGATAATTTAGCTACACAAGAAAATTAGAAATTGGCTGGTCATTAATGTAACTCGTCTGGAACCGCGCTCTTTTTCACTTAACAAAAATTAACACTTATTATGTTTGAATAAAGAATGCACTATACAGGATTGCTCATCCTAAACCACTGCCCCCCCCCCCCCCCCATCAAGTGCTACCAAACGAGACTTCTTCCTTTTCCCTCAACTCTACCAACAGTTACGCTTTTCATCTGACATCTGGTAAGGTAGTTGCGATGGGGCAGAGGTGGGGGGGGGGGGGGGGGGGGGAAGGAAATTGGGATGAACGGATTTAAGGGCAAATTATTTTTACCCGAAGCTGTGCCAAATACTATTTATTTATTTTTTATTCATTTAACATTTTGTTTTTATAAGTATTTCCAACTGGGGTCCATTTTTCAGAATGAGATTTCTCTTGGGTGTGATGGGGGTGGTGGTTCCCCCCCCCCCCAAAAAAAAAATCGACCGGGGTCGTATCGCATGCCTGAATGTTTAGACCTATTTAGAAAATTTGTATATTACTGGAACCTATGTCACTCTTTTATTATTCATTTAATAATAAGAACATAATCTGAGCATAGGTTATGATGGCTTCTATGCGTAGCCTACCATGAATTGTGTCCGCCGTTCTTCAACTGCCGCTTTACTTGTTCCAACCACTGTTACCCACTATAAGCCGTGAGCTCATGATTTTTTAGCATATGTAGTTATTGTATTTAATTAACTTCTTGTTTCATACTGAAACAATACTGGTATTTTAGCAATGCACGGTATTTGGTACCACTGGTTTTTTGGTACCCTAGTATACAGTGAGAACCAGTTTACTGCCCACAACTGCCCTGAAACCGGTCTTCTTCTTGGAGGAGTGTTAAGGATCTAGGTGCAATTGTGTGCCAGCAATCCCTTACAGAAAAATTTGGTCAAAAACGTACCCAAATGTGAACCCATTTTAAGTCACGAAATGGTCACAAGGGTCCAAACAGATCCCACACTGGGCACAGTAGACCCCACAGCCAGAGGTTTTCAATGCTTGATCCCACTACATCCCAAGTTTAAGTCACAATCCGGGATTTTTACAGTGTTTGGCCCTCATTTGACCCCAATTGATCACAAATTGTAACCTGTGTTTGCTGACTGGCCCCAACAAGCCCAAAGAAAGTCACAGTTTGGGGCCTGCAATTTGTAGACCCTGGTTAGGCCCGAAATGATCACAAACTGCGACTTCAGAATATTCAAGCTTGGTCACAGAAGACCCCTACTTGGCCACAGTTGGAGGCTTTATCGCCTTGCACCCTGTTTGACCCCACCTGGTCATAAACTGTGACTTAAGAAATATGACAACTTGGTCACAACAAGCCCCAGTTGATTACAGTTTGGAACTTGGCAAACTTGGCCCCAGTTTGACCCCAATTGGTCACAACTGGTGACTTAAGGATATTCAGGCTTAGTCACAGGACCCCACTTGGTCACAAACTGTGATTTAAGAATACTACAACTTGGTCACACAAGGCCCTAGTTGGTCATGGTTTGGGACTTGACCACCTTGGCCCCAGTTTGACCCCACTTGGTAACAGTTGGTGACTTAAGAATATTGAGGCTTGGACACAAGAACCCAACTTGGCCACGGTTTGCGGTTTTAACACCTAGACCGCTGTTGGATGCCACTTGGTCACAAACTGTGACTTAAGAATATTACAATTTGGTCACACAAGGCCCTAGTTAGCCACAGTTTGGGACTGGATCAACTTGGCCCCAGTTTGACTCCACCTGATCACAATTGGTGACTTCAGAAAATTCAGACTTGGTCACACAAGACCCCCTCTTGGCCACGGCTCGGAGGTTTAACAACGTGACCCCCTCGTTAACTGCAGTTCTGAAGTGCATATCTCGTAGACAGGAACTGTAGTTCTATTGAAGCACTGCATTCTGTGAAAGAGGCAACCCGCTATGTAGCTTATAAATAATCCTTTCTTGGATCACAGGATTTATCAGTTACTGTATTCAGATTTAGCTGCCACCACCACATTAGACCAGACAAGTTTAAACATGTCTGGTCTAATATGATGGTGGCTATATCCGAATGATTGATAAATCGTGTGATTTGAGACGAGATAATTTATAAGCTACATAGCAATTTTCTTCCTTTACCGAAAGAAATCATAATAAAATCAGTTAAAAAAATTTATTTAGTAACAGTAAAAAAAATGTAAAACCTTTTACCTGGGCCACCAGGTCAATTTTGGTTTCTATTGCGTTAATGAAATATACATTACCTGAGCTTTTAGCATTCTCCTTCTGCTTTGCTGTTTGAACTAGGGATTAGCATTCTTTGAGCCTTGCCAGTGCCACGACCCACTGGGAATCTGTTCTGCAGGCCTCCGTCCATAAAAGCGCCGTCACGGTCGATGCTTCATGTTTTATTCCCCTTAGTGCCCACTGCCCAGGTGGCGACACAGAGGGGAGGAGGGTGGGAAGAAGGTAATGTATATTTTCATTAAGGCAATAGAAACCAAAATCGACCAGGTGGCCCTGGTATCTTTATGTTTCTATATGCCATGAAAATATCATTACCTTAGCTTTTAGCAATCCGCAGTGGGTGCCACCTTGATGGGCCCCATTGAGTTGCGAGTTGGCTCCTCAAAAGTAAAAAACTTTGCAAATGATCAAGGGACAAGTGTTGCACTTGGTACGTAGACTGAAGTGATCGTGTTGCGTAAGGGTCCGTCTGGCGGCCACGAATGGTCCGAGAACGGTAAAGTCCTTCGGCCTGACACGACAATCTCGAAGATAATGGAACACAAACACAGTAGGGTTCCGCCAGAATACAGGTTCCATGATGTTGGCGATTGGAACGTTACCGTGGAAAGCCCAGGACGCTGAAATGACTCGAAGTTCATGGGCGGTAACGCGGATGCCGTGGTCGGCGCAGTTGATATCAAGGTTGCTGTACATAAATAGACATAAATCGCTGTTGGCTTTTTTTCAATTTTCGTTAATAAGGGTGTTGTAAGCATGTCTTGATCCAAGTGGAGACCCTCCTGGTGGTATTTTTGCCCGAGCTAGTCGTAAATGGTATGAAGAGCTGTGGGCGGCGCCATCGAAGAAGCTTAGATTCTTAAGATAGAAGCGTAGGGCCCACACCAGACGGAAGCCTGTTCTGGTTCGTCCCCCATAATGTTGGAAAGAGTAGGAACCATGAACAGGTGAGACCATTCACACGGCTTCTGTGTCTTGGCGTTCGCAAAGCATCTGCCTTGGCTCGGAAGCATGCAACGGGTGTCAAGTTACTCCTTTGCATTTTTCTAGAA
The DNA here is from genome assembly GCA_023313725.1 of Lithobius niger. NCBI lineage: Eukaryota > Metazoa > Arthropoda > Chilopoda > Lithobiomorpha > Lithobiidae > Lithobius > Lithobius niger. The sequence goes on along the minus strand of JAHWFP010219980.1, from coordinate 14,752 downwards.
AGAAACAGTCGGTTGGCATAGCAGAAAAGTGTCTGTATTTCACTACAGCGGAGCCAAGCTTCTAATGCGACCAGGAAAACTGTCTTGCGAGTTGGTAGCCCTCGTCCCTGCATGCATTTTAAGGCCAACCCCACGTCCGTGATACTTCTGTGAAGTAGCTAAGACAAGAAGCCGAGCGTGGCTCCTATGGAGTCTAGCGAAAAGACATCAAGATGACTGAAAGGTCCCACTCTGGAAACAGGCGAAGAGTCACTTGTTGCTCACTTTCAAAAGACCTGACAGGGGCCGAAATCCGGAAGTCATTTAAGAGATGTAGGCTTCGTGCTGCTTTAAAGGCTGAATTTAAGGCGGATCGGTAAACAAGGATTGTTGATCCTCGAAGGCCCTCCTTGAAGAGGTCGTTTAGAAACGATAGGAAACTTTGGAAGAGACGGACTGACTGGACTGACCTTCCATGGGAGACACCAACGAAACCATTGGCGCCAATGGCTTTCATACATTTTGTTGGTGGATGCTCGAATGGCTTTGGAGGCGATGCGAGAGGGCTGTTCTGCAGGCCTGATGTTTCGAGCAATCGTTAGCCACCCATGTAATCGCAGCAACCTTGCGTGCTGATGGAACACAGTCCCCCGACGTTGGGAGAGCAAGTCTGGGATGTCCTGAAGGTAGCGCGGGCAATCGATGAGGAGATCCAACAGGAGGGGAAACCATGCGGCAGCCAGCCAATCAGGATGAATAGGCCGGGGAACCGAGCAATCTTGTGAAGGACCAATGGCAGAAGCTTGGGCGGTGGAAAAAGTACCTGAAGAGATGGTCACAAGAAAGGGTGAGGGCATCCACTGACTATGCTTGGTTGGTCGTTCGGGACCGGACTGACAAACTCGGGAAGTTTAGCATTGTGCCTCGTGGCGAAGAGGTCCATTATTGGACAGTCCCACACGCTGAACAGAGCTTCGCAAATGAACGTCTTGAGGGCATACTGTCCCGTTCGTGGAGACTGCCGGGACAGAGAGTCCGCAATAACGTTGTGGCTGCCGTGAATGTGTAAGGGGAGCACTGCAGTCTTTAGACATATGCAGAGACGGAATATGGCGGAGGTCACTTGGATCGTTCCCCCCCCCTTTTTTTTTGAAAGTAGGCTACTGCTGTCGTATTGTCAATGTGTCTTCCCCCATGACGGGGAGGCGAAAGTGATGCAGGCCGAGGAGGACTGCACGGAGCTGGAGGATGTCGATGTGATCTTGGTCCCATGGCTGCCAGATTCCAGAGACCACGTGGTCACCGATGTGGGCTCCCCATCCTTGGAGAGAAGCATCTATAGAGAGGTGCAGGTTTGGTGATGGTTCATGCAAAAGTACAGTTTACGTGATATTTGGAACGCCCATCAACCAGAGGAGAGTGTCGAGGGGAAAGGTAGGAGACAGTGGACGGCCTGAAGGGTCTGGCAGACGAAGATGGTGGTTAGGCCACTCGTTGATGCGAAAATGGTGAAGAGGTGAAAACATCCATCTGCCATATGGAACCAGGTTCGCCAGGGAATCGATTGTTCCCATATAAGAGAGTTGAGGGCCGTTGTTGTATACAACTGAAGGTGTAGGAACTGCCGAATGACTGAGGAGTCCAGTGATTCTGTCCAGAGAAGGCATTACAGTTGTTTGAGCCAAGTCGAAGAAGATGCCGAGGAACATGAAAAGTTGAGGCGGGACCAGACGAGACTTTGGAAAGTTTACGCCAAAGCCAAGGTACTGGAGAGGAGAAGGCGTATGGTCAAGTTTCGGTGTCAAAACAGCATTACTTTGTCTTTTGGGAGAACGATCCAATTGTCGAGGTAGGTGCTTGCTCGTATTTGATGTTGGTGCAAGGACGCTAGGACCAGCTTTAGGACCATCGTGAAGACGCGGGGCACGGCGTTGAGACCGAAAGGGAGGCAAACGAACTCGTAGACCGTGCCGTCGTAAATAAATCGGAAGAGGTGCCGGACAGACGCATGAAGAGGTATGTGAAGGCAAGGCGTCCGCAAGATCGATAGAAATCGTCCAGTCTGCTGGTAACAGCGAATGTCGAATGGGCCCCATTGTTTTCATTTGAAAGTGGTTGTTGCGAATGAATTACTTTAACGGCTGGAGAATGAAGATCAGTCGGAAATCCCCCGTTTTCTTGGGACAGGGAAAGATGCAGCTGTAAAACCATGTCTGGTCCAGGCTGGGACTGGGCCTTCGTTAGGAGTCAGGTGACTTCTTCTGAAAGAAGGTCGAAGGCGCTTGTGGCATCGGACCAAGGAGGAGACGTAAGAGGAGGTGTCGTGGAGAATGATTGGTGGAATTCATGACTGATAAAGTGATAATCAATAAAAGTGCTGGGCCGGAAGTCACGGTCCGCCAGGCAGGTAGAAAATGGCGCAGACGACCTCCGACTGGAAGGGTCGTGGAGTGACCGTCAGTGACTAGTACGGACTGGTGCCCAAGCTCACGAAATAGTAACATCTAGGAGAGAGAACGACCCAGGACGCGCTAAGGGAGCTAAGAAAAATTAATGCGTGAGCTGTTGAGAACCACTTAACTTTTAGCGGCCTAGACATTCACAATCCTGTGCCATCATATATATCTGCAGTGGTGTAGGATCACCTCAAACGGCATTTTCCAACAGGTAAGTTGGCATTCACTGTGAATGGAATCGGTTAGCACTTAGAACTGTAACCAAGATCAACCTAGTCAGCCGAGATGGGGGGGGGGAGGGGGAGAGAACCATTTGTTAGATAAGCCAATGAAGCCGATTTCCGATATTGGTTTTAAAACGAGGGATCTCAGAATATGAATATTATTGCAGTTATGCTACTGCCAGACCCAAAATAAATAAAAAGGCTTGATATAATTTTTTTCTCCTCTCCTAATTACGTTTAGTACTTTTGACCCACATGCCTGCTGTTATCATGCATACTTAACTTAGAAACAGACCACAAAGCTTGATTTGTTGCTTGAACTACTAAGCCTACTCTACATCATTACATCAAGTCGCCCTAGAAATATCCTTACTACAAGTGTGAATAGATCTAATCTACGAACACTTAGGTACGATACTAGAAAATCATCCAAAGAAGTAACAAACTTACCCCTCTCGATTCTCTAAAAAGGATGGCACTGTGCGTGTCCAGAGCTCCGTCCAAGGATCGATGGCCACCAAGCGATGCTCGCCGTTGGGCAGCATCCAGTGCTTGCCGCCGTAAGAGGGCACCTGAAAGAAAAGGGGCTCATTGTTACACTGGACACACTTACAATAAAATACATCAAACAATATATCACAGCAGCTTACCACCCTAGTATGGAGAACACAAACAAATAGAAAAAAAGGGACGAAACGTTAAGCAACTGTACCGATTACTTGATTTCAGGCTGAAGCTATACTGAAAGAGCTAATCATTAAATCAGCTGACGCCCAAGCAATCAAAAAAAGTAATGAAACAGTCAAGCCTTGTATTTGTAAAGAGAAAGACAGCTTGGCGGCGAAACATCTGGTTAAAATTGACTTTACAGCCAGGATACTTTGGTTTTGTACGGCCATTCTCATGCTATCGTGTGTCTAGTGCAGGCGTTTGCAAAACTCGGCTCAAAGCATGATGAAGATGGCAGTAAATGGCCATCAAAAATGCACCTGTAATTTGATCTTACTGAGACTTCTGGTGTTTCGTAGCTGTTAGGTGAGAATGGCGACAATATTTGCTATGACCACCTAACTTTATTAATTCCGCACTACATAACAATTATTCGCAATAACTTTTTCACAGATGCTGTTATGATGTAAAAGACAAAATCTACAAAATAGCCTATCAATTATCAGCAATCAATTGTGTTACACATTTTGGTTAACAAGTGGAACATACAGTAGGTTCCGAAACATTTGCTAGGCACTTTGTCTTCTAAAATAGTTATCTAACTTAAGCTACGAAAATATGCTTAATGCCCAACATTAACCCAAAGGCAACATATCGACTCCCAAACAGGGCAGCGCCCTGTATTAAGTAACTCACTGATGCCTGCCCATCGATCTCCACTTTTGTTTCCGGGCACAGCGATAAGTGTTTTGCACTAGTTTATTACGAATTGTCTAACGTGAGTAAGCTGCTTGATGTAGCAATGTTATCACGACGGGAGATCGGCACTCTCTTTGTTACAAGTGTGGGAGCAGCGATTTCCGCACTAACTTCTGAAAATTTGTAAATCTTATTCCAAAGAGGGAATAGTGAAGTTTGAAGCAATGTGGGTGAGATCAGGGAGAAGACAGGAAAAGCAGTCCAAAAAACATTCCAACTCGGTGGATTTGTCTTGCAAATCCAGGGCCAGCTCGTTGGACACACACCTACATAAAAATTTCGATTTGGGTGGTTAGGATTTTTTACCTAATAAATCCCTGTCCGAAGTGTGCGCGGATTTGAAAATTAAAAATTAAATTCTACCGCCAACGTTTCGCCTCAGAACTTGAATGCTATGCATTATGCATGCTGCTTGAAACACTCGTTGAGACGATATGTTACCTCAGCCCTGCCATTTTAAATGTGATTTCTAGCCTTGTTTCGGTCGCATATGAAAAGCTGAAAAGGCAATACAGGTTAACAGCCGTACACCTGATGGCTCTACCTCCGATAACTTGTAAGCCAACAGAAGCTCCCGCCATCCACTCAATACTAGAGCGTGCAGTTGTTTAGCCTAGCAGCGACTGCGTAGCAGGGATACTAGGTTGCTTAACGTTGAACAGTCGCACATCGTGTCGTTGCATGTTCCTGAAGCATCGTCGTCACGTCTTCGTGACGTTGTCCTCCTCATCGGCTCTTTACCATCCTGGTTCACTAGCGACCACGTCACCTGTCCATCGCTCTCACCATGTCATAATGTCCCATTGTTGTCAAATGTGCCTTATAGCATGGAATATTTTGAAAGATTTTTAATGATCATCCATTCTCCCAGTGATTGTCTCTGACCATCGAACGTAATACATTTTTGGGCTGCGCAGGCATTGATCACAATGACGCCCCACGCTTTGAATGAAACAAATTGACGGGAATATCACTACCTCCCGTCATCATTTTGCATGAAGCAGCCCGCTGTCGTCCCAAGTAAAGAAAAATTCTTCAAGCACACGGTCCGGAGCCCTCCAAAACCAGAAGATGTCAAATTTCCAAGGCAGCGTGGTTTCTAGCGGAGGAGTCTAAAATGGATCTGGGGGATCTTGCCTTGTTCAGCAGCCATTAGCTAAAATTTGCTGATTTGAAAATTAATAACTAAATTCTACAGCCAAAATTTCCCCCAGAATTCGGATGCGATGCTTGATGATGGAAATACTCGCTCAGACAATGATAGTAACGTTCTCAGCCCATTTTAAATGCAATTTATAGTCTGTTTCAGTTGCATATGAAAAGATGAAAAGTTGAAAAAACAAGACAGTTTAACAGCCATATGACCTCCTGCTCTACCTCCGACGACTTGCAAGCCAACAGTAGCTTCCGTCATCCACCCAATAGTAGGAGCTTGCAGTCATTTAGCCTAGCGGCGACTGCATCATCCGCAGGGAGCTGATTAGTTGCTCAACGTTGCACATGGTGTCGTACAAAACTGATTTAATCCAACTAGCCCCCAATTAATCCAAATTTCTCTTAGATTCAAGGCCGAGAATTTAGACCCATGTTTGACATCAACCATTGCTGCTACGCCACCTTCGCTCTTCCCCCAATCACTACATGGTTTGGTTAGCAGTATCGCCACACCACCTAAGCTAAGCCAGTTTACGGGTGGGGTGGCTCTCGTCTACTTACTACAGGACTGCACATTCTGAAGAGTTTTTAGGATGCTAGGGAGCCATTTAATTCTGAAAATTGCAAGCAACAGATTTTTGCATGTGCTGTCCTATTTAACTTTGAAGCGAGTCGGTCAGTTGCAGGCAGGTCCATTCCTCCTGGCCTCTGCCTTTTATCTATGTGCTGGGCAACATCCTCAAACTGGTAATGCATTGACCACATTAACTATTCAGTTTTATAACAACTGCGTATAGTTCTGCAATCATAATACAGTTTAAATTGTGGCAAGTAAGTGTGCTACGTTTGGGATGCTCGGTTGCTCTCTTGCTGCAGACACCTTGAGAAAATTCAATAACTCTGACGAGGCAATTAAAAATTCCGCTATTTCCTTGGCGTGAGACATTACTTACCCTGTACACTGGCACTTGTAATTGTTGCATAATGTCCCGGATAGCCATGAGAAGAGGAAGCGTATCCTGGATAGTATCGCCTCTGAAAACAAAAACAGAGAATTATTAGTATATCGTCTTCAATCACATTTTATTCGTTAAATTCAATTAGCCTAGGTAAGAGTACACCCCAAAAAAACGAAATAAAATATATTTTCATTTACACTTTGAAAAACAATTATCAATACGTGGGTAGGGCATTGTAGTCAGTGAAACCTCGGCATTGTGCTGGGGCAGCAAGAAGCGGTTGGTAGAGTAATCACAACACTATGCCTATGTGACGCAGTAGACTCTTACGAACAATGTTCATTGTTAAAACGAACATCATTCGTACATGTCTACTGCATCACAAGTATTACTAACCATCTACTTAATACATTAGCCAACAAATCAAAACATTTTTGCCAAGTATTAAAAAAAAAAAACAAGTAAAAGTGCGGACTAAAACAGTCCAATTTTCGAAATTTGGCAAAACAATTTTCAGGTTATTTTGTTATGGACCATCCTGTACACAAGTCACAGTAAATTAAATACTGAGAGTAAAGCACGCACAAAAGTAAATAAGTCGGAGAAACCTATTGGAATATCCTTTTCTATCATTGTACGACGTTGTGAACGTCAGCTTTCGAGGTTTTACGAAGTAGGTACAATTTCGACGTGAATTGCTTTTGTGTGATGAAAATAAAGCTTTGTTCAAAGCCATTGTAACTTCTATATCACACAACCCTGATCGTGAGCTCTGATTGGTTCGTTCGTGGCATGTGACCTGAACATGTTGCAGCCTGTTACGTAACTACAAGCAAAACGAGTCAAGAGTCATTCCTATTAGCATTAGCGTAGGCGCATCATTTGTACGCTAGTGAAGGTTGTCACATTAAAGGCCGGTACACCTCATAGGTAGAGAGATTAACACAGTCGGGTGTTTCCAGGACGCAGCTTTCATACTGTTGGTAATGGAGACGTTACTGTGGTGGGCCCATGAAGTTGATATAGCTTGAAGTTCATGGGCAGTAACTCGAATGCCCTGGTCAGCGCAATCTATGTCGATAGCCTTGTAGGTATCTAAGATGATAGTCGTTATTCAGGTGGTGACCATGTGTGCAGACGTTTCTCCGGTCGTAGATGCGAAAGGAAGAAAAATTGCGAGCGACCGCATCGCAGAGGCTTGGATCTCTTCAAAAGTAATAACAAATGGCACGGACTGGACAGAAAACTTTCTCAGGCTCATTACCCACGACAGGAGACAAGGCAGGTATATAGATGGGTTGGATCGGTCGCCGGGCTCTGGGTCTTAGCCCGAAAGGATGCTCGAGGGGTCAGGGTGACCGCAGAGCAATCGTTATGAAAGAAACAGTCGGTGGCAGTCACCGAAAGGGCCTGTACCTCGCTGCATCGGAAACTGGTGGCCAGAGCCACCAACAAGACAGTTTTTCGGGTCAGGTGGCTGATGCGACAGGGGTTCGTAAGGTGCCGATAGTGAAGATGTGAGGACCGTGTTCAGGGCGGGCCGGTGGACGAGGACAGTGGATCCACGTAGTCCTTCACTGAAGAGGTCAGTCAGGAAGCGCAGAAACTGTGCTAGAGACGGACCGACAGAATTGACCTGTCGCGGCATACACCAACGAAGCCATTGTTGCCAATGACTGTCATAGATCTTGTTAGTTGACGAGCGGACGACCTTGGAGGAATGTGAGAGGCCTGTTTCGGAGGAACGTCTGTTGATTCGAGCAATCGGATGATAACAGCCACGCGTGTAGCTGGAGCGTCCAAGGTTTGCGGTGGAGCACGGCCCACCGTTGCTGGGACAGCATGTTTGGAATGTCTGGAAGGCAGCAAGGAGAGTCGATCAGAAGGCTGGGTAGGAGTGGAAACCATGCGGTCGACGGCCAGTTGGGTGCAATCAGGATGAAGCAGCCTGGCAACAGGGCGATCTTGCGCAGGAAGTTGGGCAGACGGAACAGGTAACCAAAGAGGTGACTCCAATCCATTGTTAAGGCATCCACTGCCCATGCTCAATCGTCGGGTACCAGGCTGACAAAGTCGGGAAGTTTGGCATCGAGTCTTGTGGCGAAGAGGTCGAGATACGGTCACCCCCATATTTGAAAGAGACACATACAAATGATTGTTTTGAGGGACCATTCGCCTGCTGGAGGAGAGCGGCGGAACAGGGAATCCGCAATCACATTGCATTTGCTTGGAATGTGGAGCGGTAGTAAAGTCGTTCCCAGGCGGATGCACAGGACGAAAATGTCGGGGGTGACTTGATGAAGAGGGCGTGCCCGCATCCGAAGATAAGCGACCGTCGTGGTGTAGTCGATGTGGACCTGTTAACACCTTTCCTTTGACGAAGTGTTGAAAGTGCACAAGAACGAGAAGGAATGCTTGTAGTTCTAAAACGTTGATATGGTTGGTAGTGTCTTATGGCTAAGTCCCGGATACCATGCAGTCGCCGATGTGCACGCACCAACCCTGAAGGTAGGCGTCGGAGAACAGGAGGATGCCGGTGGGGACCAGGTGGGGGTCAGGTGGGGGCTCGTGAAGAGATACCGTCTGTGTGATGTACTGAACATCCATCCAGGATAGCAGAATGGAGAGGAAAACTGTCCAAACGCGTTCGCCGTTCAGTGAGGGCGGGCAACCAGGTGGTCTATTCGTCGACACGGAAGTGGTGGAAGGGCCGTACCATCCATCTGCCATCGGAACGAGACGTGCATGGAGTTCAACGAACCGATGAGGGAGTTGAGCTGTGTCAGGCTGTAGGAGGGCAACCGGAGGATGGACCAAATCTTTTAAAGTAGAGACAATACCCTGTCTGGAGAGGGCATAACGACCGCTTGAGCCAGGTTGAAAGTGACTCCGAGGAACACAAAGTTTGTGATAGGGTTAGACTGGATTTCGGGAAGTTGACTTAGAAGCCTAATCGATGCAGAAGTCATAGTGTGAAGTCTCTGTTTGAGATTAGCTGGAGCCTGTCCTGATGAGGGAGGTTCCTGTAGTCTAGGTAGGTATCAGCGCGTACCTCGTGTTGATCAAGAAAAGCTAAGACCATTTTTAGAACCAACGTGAACACTCTTGGTGCTACATTGAGTCCGAACGGGAGGCAGGTGGACTCTTTGACCGTTCCGTCGTATAGGAAATGGAAAACGTGACGAACCGAGGCGTGAAGTGGTATGTGAAGATAGACGTCCGCAAGATCTGTAGAACGCCCAGTCGCTGTGAAGAAGCGAGTGTACAACACTCGACGGTTTCGACGGTCGCCATTTGGACGTGAGGATTTTTCATGAACTGGTTCAACGAATGAAGGTTGAAAATAAAACGAAGATCACCTGTCTTCTTGGGGCGAAGAAAAATTCGGCTATCGAATCCCGGATGCTCTGGATTTGGTGCAGGTCGTATAGCATGTTTTGCTAAAAGAACCGAGATCTCATTGGCAAGAAAATGTGTTGGTGGTGTTGCTTCTAACCAAGGAGGGGACCACAGAGGAGGCGACCGATAGAAGGAAGAGAGGAAACCATGCTGTGTTTGTTCAGGCGGGAATCGGTTGTTCATGATTACTTGCCAGGCCGGGAGGAAGAACTGAAGACGGCCGCCACTGGTACACGCAAGGGGTAATTGTCAACGTTGAGGACCGTGGTCGCTGACACGGTACAGGGGAAGTGTGGCGACTGCGGTAGTCTGGTGTTGAGTTACGGCCAAGTCCCTATCCCTTGTTCGGAAAGGGCAACCAGGCATGGCGAGGTGGAGAGGCAGGATGCGGTTCAAGATGAGGCAGGGGCGTAACCCAGTAGTCTTCGGGTTCGGTGTCGCCGGGAGCCTTTAGTCTAGTATGGTTTCGGCTTCTGTGTGAATTCCAGGTGGGGAGCCAGTTTTGGAATGAGCCCCCTGAATAGGGTGTCGGCTTCTATGTAATGTCCAGGTGGGGAGCCAGTTTCGGAATGAGCCCCCTGAATAGGGTGCCAGTCTCGTGGATCGGTTGATTCCGGGGGACATGTCTGGTCAAATCGTGAAGATTAGGAGATGTATTGAGAACCACGTCTCAAAATAGAAGCGTAGAATTGGAGAGTGCTCGTGTGTGCCAGTTCTTCATCTTTCCATCTCTACACCTCGACCGGTTTGCTTGTGCTCACTGTGCGCTCCTCTTTTGGATACTTGAACTCCTCATTTGGACTCCTCGGTCGCCCTATGCCGCGTGCTAAGGGCCGCTCCTCTGGACTGTCTTCTCCGGCAAGGAAGGAGGGAGTGGAAGGTTGCAAAGCAGGCCTTACGGAATACTTGGCCAACCAGATCCTTGGTTTCGTCTGTAGAGGGATCCATGGAGAGCTTTTCGCATACTGCATCGGCGGCCGTATTGAGAATGTCAGCTTGGGAGGCCGCTCGAAGACCGAGACTTAGTAGACGGTTGCTGTCGCGTAATACAGATGTGGGGACCGAAACCCGGCGAAGTAGATACAAGGAGGTACCGAAGTCTATCTAACATCTGCGGTGAGGAACTCCGACTGAGGGTAGGTGTCGAAGTTACGAGGGTTGGTAGCTCAGGGCTCGAAATGTCCAGAAAAAAAGTGTGTAGTATAATTGCGATGCAAATAAAAAATTTGCGTAGCAATCGCACAATAATCGTTAGCAGTTTTCATGAAGCATATATATTTTTCTTGGCAGGCAAAGGGCGTTTTTGCTTTAATTGATGGTTCAGCTAGAACAGGTGAATGTGATTGTGTGACGCATAAAATTCATTATTTTTTTTTCAATACCGAAATATTCTGATGCTTTATGTTACGATTGTGTATCGTTCAGTTTCATTCTTTGCATGTGGTGTAAAAATAACCTAACTTTTGTAGGGATTAAGAATTTTACAGAACACAATGATTGTTCTCTTAACATGAGTTTAAAGTTCTTTCGCCGTGATGTTGGATCGCTAAATTGCTACGCAAATTTCAATTTTGTATTGCTAATGTCTATTCTAAAATTGTGGTGCAAATTGCGATGCGATACCACTCATTTCGAGCCATGTAGCTCCATCACCGGAGGGGGGAAAGAAACAGGATTCGCGATCGGCACGAGGCGGTGGCGGGTCCTTGTAAAGTACCAACGGTGCACTTTACCTAAGATGAGATCTCCCATGCGGAGCAGGGTGATGAGTAGTGTCGGTGATTGACCGAGGAGCGGGTTCTGCCGAGGAACATGGTCGCGAAGACCAAAGCATAGTCCTGTAGAAAGACCGCGGTTCTTGCAGGGTTCGGTCGCCTGAGGGGACGGTTTGTATAGAAAAAGGTCCGGAATAACGTCTTCAACCGCCTTCAAAAGGTCTGGCAAGGGATCTCAGAAGGATCCGCGTCGACTAGATAGTCGAAGTGAGCATGTCATGAAGATGCGTTAGAGATCGGCAGGTGGGGACAAGCGATCATCATAGACCGAACCAGAAGCATTAGAATCGACCGAAGGCTGTAGGCGACCTGGTCGAGGTGTTGGAGAAAGAGGAAGTGGGTGCCGTTGTCGAGAGGGACCGGCAACGTCGGGAGTTTACAAGCAAATCTTCTTGGTTGTTGATGTCACCCACTCGTCCGTAAAGAGGCTGGGTGCAGGGACGACCGGAGGGGCTGGTCGCTTGCGGTTAAATGACCGCAGTGTAGTATCCATGAGTTCATGATCCTTTTTTCTTGAGAGAGATTCGCTGTTAGCTTCTATCGCGACCGAGTGGGAAATGGTTGATCTATACAAGACGACCGGTAAGATAAGTCAATGGGCTAGTCGACCGACTGAATCAGTAGCTTACGTTTAGCACGATGGGATTTGACCTGCAGCTTGAGGCGGGAATACAATTCCTTAGCCCGAAAAAGATCTTCTTGAAGAGACCAGAGATTCGAGGTCATTTTGCCAGTCTGACCGCAAGGGATCGGATAAGCCGTGGATGTGTTAATGGTAGGACCGGTGGCGACCGGAGGGTCGGATTGGGACGGTCCGATGATAGGGACCATAGGCGACAAGGAACCCACTTGAGGCTACCGTGTACCGGACACAACGAGTGCCGAAAATTCTGGCAATGGTGGGTCATAAGAGATGATGATCGCCGGAGAAGACAGTCCAGAGGAGCGGCCCTTGGCACGCGGCATAGGGCGACCGAGGAGTCCAAATGAGGAGTTCAAGTATCCAAAAGAGGAGCGCACAGTGAGCACAAGCAAATCGGTCGAGGTGTAGAGATGGAAAGATGAAGAACCAACATTCGTCTAAGTTTATATAGCGGAGGCTGCGTATGAACAGTGGGTAGCGAAGCCGGACGAACAAAGAATTTTAATCTCTAGATTGCACAGCAAAGGCAGAAGGAGAATGCTAAATATCAGGTAATGGATATTTTCATGGCACACAGAAACAATGGTTTAAAAAACAATAATTTTGTAATACGTTCTACTTCAGGGCCACGTGCTTCTAGCTGCAACACCCTTATCGAAAAAGGCACTTCCCCGTATTGACTCTTTATGAGTGTGCCAAACTTTAGATTTGGTAACTTTTCGTAACAAGCCTGTAGATGTGTCTTGATACCTATGAGAATTAACATTGAAGCTGTGTCCTTAGCTAGTAGCTAGCCAGTATCACTAATCAAAAGCAACATCCGGCCTGCCTTATAACCTTACGCCTGCCTTATAACACCCACGCGACGATCACATCCGCGGATTTACCACAGCTAAGGTCAACTGATATGGTAGCTTCGTTCCTCGCAGCGAAAAACGTAGCTACTGTCTCAGTTGGCATTGCGCCTAATAGTTGTGCCAGCGTGAACGCATTGATTGTGTCAACATAAACCGGAATGATTCTTGTATTTTAAAATCACGATTTATAATTTTCTAGACTAGTGTCTTATAATTTTTGTTCGGCGATCTATTGGAATAACTAATATTAACTTTTACTGCATTAGCCTTTTAGATTTTTGGTCTCATAGTAATTACTAGCAAATGATTAAAATTAGTACTGCGCACATACAGATAAAACTTTAAGGTCAATATTTTTTATTGAAAAACACTTCACTGTATCGCAAAATGACTGCAATGTTGCTGGAGTGCACAAGAGCAAAATCTAACATAGGTTCATTTTCTGTGTTGGGGTATTCGCCTAACCATTTAGCAAGCATTAAGAGACGATAAGAAAATTAATGTTTCTTTTTTGTTTATCTAGTCTCTTAGCCTGTACAGGGATTTCCCAATTCAGGAACTAAAGTGAAACTGTGCAGATAGCTTAGGAAAGTCATTGTGGGTCTGGTTGACTAAAGAAAGTAGAGTGGGTTAAATAATGTCTGCAACAGGCCGTAAAAAAAGGCCACCCTAGTTTTTTCTGATGAGATGCCTAAATGAAAATACAGTAACCAACCCAGAAGATAGTAGTTACTAGCCTATTGCAAGATAGATATATTTCAGCTTTGTACGGTTATTATACCTAAAATACAGACATAAGGCTTGGTTGGCATAAGCAAAATGTCTTTTTATGCTTACCTTCTCGTGTATTGTAGCGAGTTTTTCTAATTAGGCCTATTGAGAATAAGAGCCTAAATAATGAAAACGTAACTGTCACCCAACTTTGGTTAATCAAGGTTTTGAATTAAATTTAGTTTTTTAATGATTTTTACCCCTCCAATTCAATGTTCAAATGTTGTGTACAAAACAACTTACTTGGTAAAGGCTACCTACAATTCTGTGCGAAAACAAAATTTTGTTGTGTAAAATCCAATTTAAATCAAAAAAATCTGATTTAAATCAAAAAATCCGATTTAAATAAAAAAAATCCGATTTTTTTGATTTAAAAAAAAATCATGATTTTTTCCAACCCTGGCAATGCATCATATAAGTTCGGGACGAACGTAAATAAATTTAGCAATATTCAACAGAAAATCTCCTAGACGCCACATTTAAAAACGGATTTTTAGCAAGTGAAAGACTAACGGTAAGTAAATAGACCTTTGGGGCCGTACTTGATGTGGAGGATCGAGAAAAATGGCGCTGGGAGGTATATCCCTTTAACGGCCAAAATTTTCAATTTGACTAATATAAAGGCTAATTATTTATAGACATAAAATTCCTCAGCAAAAATGGTACTGATGAAGATAAATTTAAGCAACTAAAGGCACATCTTACGTCGAAAAAAAAAACCCATTCCGGCCGAAATCTTTAAAAGTTGTGGAAAATGTAAGGGGAAAGAGCATGGACAAACAAAACTGAAGGCGATTTCAATTAAAAATCATCAATTTTTATCCGTGTTCATTTTAACAAGTGAAAATTCAATCATATATCCCTCTTTTTTTAAGGCACACTTAACGTTTTTGTTTGTAATATTAACATTAACCTCGGTAGGAGCGCTCAAGGGGTATGTGCTGATGAATGAGCGAAGCAAACGAAAATCAGCATTGTTAGCCAGTGTGCGCAAAAATGGGATTGAAGAAACTTAACCATGAGAAGCATGCACACACACTGTCTCAATTTGGCTGATGTAACGGCTAATTGGGCAATGGCAAATGAGAAAATTTATAGACATGAAA